>JBAKBP010023998.1:0-35963 GCA_037953745.1 Lithodes maja
GATAATCCATACACACACACACATATGCACACAATTATACATATACACGTTATTTATGAACATATGTATTCATATATATATATACTGGGGACATGGAATATCACACACACACACACACACACACACACACACACACACACACACACACACACACACACACACACACTATTTCTCAAGTGCAGTGTGGTAAATCAGCACATGGAAAATTTAATATCACCGCTCTCTCTCTCTCTTCTTCTTTACTATCCTTTCCTTCAACTTTCCTTTTCTTTCGGATATGCCATCTCTACTAGAATTAGGTCCTGACCACCTCGTTTGGATCGTAAGGTCTGTGTGGCCAGTGTATCTATGTAAATAAATGCAAATCTCTCTCTCTCTCTCTCTCTCTTCTTTTCTATCCTTTCCTTCAACTTTCCTATTCTATCGGATATGCCATCTCTACTAGAATTAAGTCCTGACCACCTCGTTTGGATCGTAAGGTCTGTGTGACCAGTGTATCTATGTAAATAAATGCAAATCTCTCTCTCTCTCTTCCTTTCTATCCTTTCCTTCAACTTTCCTTTTCTATCGGAAATGCCATCTCTACTAGAATTAAGTCCTGACCACCTCGTTTGGATCGTAAGGTCTGTGTGGCCAGTGTATCTATGTAAATCAATGCAAATCTCTCTCTCTCTCTCTCTCTTCTTTACTATCCTTTCCTTCAACTTTCCTTTTCTATCGGATATGCCATCTCTACTAGAATTAGGTCCTGACCACCTCGTTTGGATCGTAAGGTCTGTGTGGCCAGTGTATCTATGTAAATAAATGCAAATCTCTCTCTCTCTCTCTCACCAACGCCATTGTTTACATTCGCGGTGTTTGGCTGACCTAATATCTTCTTCTTCTTCTTCTTCTCCTTCCTCTTCTTCGTCTTCCTTTTCTTTTTATCTTTTGTTTTATTTTCCTTCTTCTTCTTCTTCATCTGGTCAAGACAAGAAGAAGAAGAAGAAGAAGAAAAAGGAGAAGAAGAAGAAGAAAGAGAAGAAGAAGAAGAAGAAGGAGAAGAAGAAGAAAAAAAAGGAGAAGAAGAAGAAGAAGAAGAAGCCAAGATGAACTGATGAGGAAATTATAGCAACGAAAACCAGTATTATTGTGATAGGAAGAAGAAAAACAAAATACAATTTACAATTAATGAAGCATATTAATTTGAATAAGAGTTGTTCGTACAATACACATTTACATATCAAATAATTTGCATTTAAAATTACTGTGCACTTGGGTTGAGCGGGGAAAATAATAAACGATTATAGGTGTGAATAAAAATGTTAATTAGGCTATGCGTCGAATTTGCATAATGAATATCATTAAAACAACGAGAGGGAGATAGCTTGATAGATAGATAGATAGATACATAGATAGATAGACACCTACAGAAATACTTAGCCAGATAGATAAATAATGTCTGTGTGTGTTTTTGTGTGTGAGAGAGAGAGAGAGAGAGAGAGAGAGAGAGAGAGAGAGAGAGAGAGAGAGAGAGAGAGAGAGAGAGAGAGGCGAATAAGATGGGGGAGTAAAGCGAGAGGAAAATTGAGGGATTACGGAAGATACCCCGAGGAAGGTGGGGAGGAAGAAGGAGGAAGAGGAGGAGTACAAAGGAGTACAAAGGAGTACAAAGGAAATCAAGCAACAACAGATCTAGTGACCCTTCTAGGCTGCTTGTCCTCCAAAACACTGAGGATCAAGTGTCCAAACAGTGGTTTAGAGTGGGTAAGGGAACATTGGAAAGGGAACTACTGCCCTGCCACTAACGTGGCAGGACTAGGAAGTTAGTAGGGGACATATGGGTTAGTAACTGAGGGGAGGATAAAGTTTATTCATTTACAAACTGTGACGCATGTCGAGTATGAGCATGCTGTACAGAACGCCCAGTCAGGCCCCACTCTCGCTAGGATCGTCAGGGCAGGAACTTTGGCTGTAGTCTGTGTAGAGTTTCCTAACTTAGTTTATGTGAGCCGTTGTACTATAAGTATTATAAATATGTATTTTTGTTTTCATCTGAGTCAACGAGTTCTATTTTATATCATTAGTTATAAGTATTGTGTGTGGGACTTATATGTAATGATGAGAGGAGAGAGAGAGAGATGTTACGTAACGGGGACCAGTGAGTGCGCCACGCGGGCAGATAGGCCTAATTCCCTCCTCCCTTCCTCCCTCTCAGAGCGTGGGAAATCCTTTGTCGATCCCAGATTGAGAGAGAATATGACGTCATGATTGCCAGTGGGCGGTCCTTAAGTAGTTTGAGATATGCCGGCTAGAGGGCCGAGTATAAAAAGAGAGGTTCTTGCCACCATTTCTTCAGAACTCATCAGGCAAAGCGACCTCTCATATCCCTTGCAACTATCCATATTCTTCCGACTGATGTGAACTTTCTCTACTCTCTGAACAGCCTATCTTCTTCTCTTCTCGTCCCTGTTTAACCTCCATGACCCCTTTGGTGCAGATTTAGTCAGCCAAAGTATTATCGCTTGAGTTCTCACGAGATAAGTGCCTGTTAGATAGCCTATTTTTGGAAGGGTTAACTAGAATAGGATTGATTGATGTTTGTTGCACTCGTATATGCATTTCCCTGTGTGCGATTATTCATGTTCCTGTTTTCTGCTGGTTTAGGCAATGCTAGACTGGGATAGGGTTTCTGAGTTGTGATTTCCTATGAGTACTAGGTTGCGGTTGAACCAGTACAATTGCAACGGAGACGTGGAACGCCTAGGTGGTCTTTCTGACTGTGTACCGTGGGAGTTTAGCACTGTGTTGCGAGTGAGGGCTTTTGCCTGTGCCACCCAACACTGTGCTATCTCATTTGCTTGACTTTGAGAGGATCGCCAGGAGAGAACCAGATACTAGTGATCTGGATCTCTCAAGAGAGCATCCCGTCAATTACCGTAATTTGGCCGCACAGTCTTAAGGACCTCGCTAGGCTACGAGCCGCTTGCTCAGCCATTGTCTCTTAACCTTAGATATCCCAGCTAGACTTTGCTCGACCAGCAGATACAGTATAGTATTGAAGCTTCTCCTTATGTATATTATTGTTTAAGCACTATTGATTTCATGTGTGGCACGCTTAGCTACTTCAGAGATTAGTGGCCCACGAGCACAATCTTAGTAGGCTATTGCCAGTGCATTGTCGGAGTACTTCTTCTTAATGTTTGCCATATCCTATTGCTTATTCTTATTCTTATAATTCTTCTTATGTCAATTTAAAGCCTTTAATTACCAGTGAGTTATTCATTAAATTGCTGTTCAAAATCCGATACTTACTTCTTATGAGTATTCGAGAAGCATCTAACTTATCAGAAGATTCCTTGCTTGATGCTCGAGGACTATTGTTTAACGTAACGTAATAGTGCCGATCCGAAGTAGAGGGTGGAGGACTTCTTAAGTTCTTAGTTCAAGGGTGGATTACTTCGGCTTCGGCCAACACTATTCTTTAGTGTTGTAGTACTTTCTTCTTTGTTTGATTGTTGACCAGACTAGATAACTCCCGTCTTGTTATTAGTCTGTTGTGTGAAACGCTAGTACCGAGTTCTTGTATACCCCGTTATAGCAGATAGAACTCTGGAGGGTAGTGGCGTTTTTTGTTCGGCTGGCAGTACTCTGGGGTTGGGATCGTGTGTTTCCGTTGTGGCAGCGAGCCATACTCGAGTCCTGTGTAAGAGCCCTAGTGTACCCGAGTGCCCGGTCGTAACAAATGGCGACCTTGCTTAGGATTTTGTGAACAGTATAATTTTTTGCAGAGTTGTACAACATTTGTTTGTTCGTACTTTAGCGTACATATTGAAGAATATTTTTTTTTTGTAAGGCAATTAGGAGAGCATTTAAGAGACTCCAGTTAATTTAGTAATTAGTGCTTGCATAAGGGAGTTTAACACTTTTGTCTCGAGAATTTTTTGGTGAACTTCAGTATGTCGGGCCCTAGTACTGACGAGGAGCGAGAGATGCTAAGTGAGGAGGTGCCGTTAGTAACTAGTGAGGAGGATGCTAGACTTTTTGTGAGTAAGCGGTACCACGTGACGGAGGAGAGGTTGACTGGGGTGAATGTTTATGGCTTGCACCTGATAGCCAAGGTTTTGGGTCTATCCAATGTAGGAGGGATGTCCAAGGGGGAGCTGATTTCCTGGGTGTTGCGTGGGCGACATGGGGTTTCGGAGGAGAGGGCGTTTGGGGGGGTTCCTCCCCAGATCCCCTCTCACTCGACTCCCACAGTGCCGTCCACTCAGTTGCCGGAGGTTAGCACTCTCCCACAGAGGGATGAGCATTGGAAGATTGGAGTGCCCTCGGGCGGTGCGTATGGTGGTTCCCCAGTTCTTGCCCCCCCTCCTTCAGTAGTGGCAGCTCCCTCTTCCGGCCTGTCTCCTGATATGATATTTAAACTCGAGCTTGCTAAAATTGAGATTGAGGCTAGGAAGCAGGAGAAGGAGATTGAGGCTGAGTCTAGGAGGTATGCAATCGAGGCTGAGTCTAGGAAGTATGCAATCGAGGCTGAGTCTAGGAAGCAGGAGAATGAGACTAGGAGGCACGAGGCTGAGCTTAGATACGACTCCGAGAAATATTGTGCTCAGATAGACTTAGATAAGACTCGTGCAGAGTCGACAGGGATTCGGATGGGCCGGGAGGGCCAAGTAAGAGAACAGTCCTTGTCCCACTTAGTCAAGTTGGTGCCGGCATTTAGTGAAACTGAAGTCACAGAATTTTTTAATCGTTTTGAGAAGAAGTGTAGGGAGCATAATTGGCCTGAAGAGAAGTGGGCAGCTCTGGTCTCCTCAAGACTTACGGGTAAGGGTCTGAAGGCTTATGATGCACTGCCTTTAGAGTCTTGCATTGACTACCCAGAATTGAAGAGAGCTGTCCTACGGGCATACGAGTTGCAACCAGAAACATATCGATTGAAGTTTCGGGGTGTTACAAAGACTAGGGAGGCGACCTTTCTTGAACATGCCCGGGACTTAAAAGATGCACTTACAAACTGGACACGTTCTGAGAAAGCTGAGACGGCCGAACAGTTGACGGAGCTGTTTCTGCTCGAGCAGTTTTATAAGTGTACAGGTGCAGAAATGACTTTAACTATTAAAGAAAAGAATCCAAAAACTCTACAGGAGGCAGCTGAGATGGCTGACCTCCGGCTATCATTAATTCGTGGGTGCGGGTCTGCCCAGCGTAGTGAGGCAGGTAACAAGGGGCGTGACGCCCCACCCCCCCGAGTTAGTAATATATCTTATGCAAACAAGTACAAGAGTTATGATACCAAGACTGACCACAAGACTAGCACCGTCCCATTTAAGAAGGGGCCGGGCCCTTCCCAGTACCAAGGGAAGCCCAAAGGGGAGTTAGAGTGTTATCAATGTCATAAAAAGGGGCACTTTGCAAGAGTCTGTCCTAGCAAACCACCTACAGCAGCTGTGTCTTTGGCCTGCAACATTGGTGTGTCTCTGAAGCCTTCTGAGTTTGCCCGGGGCAGTTCGTCAGAGGCTGAGGCACAGCCAATGCAGAAGCACCTGGGAGGCTCGAACCCTGCTCAGGATGTTTTTTGCGACCATAGAGGACGGGGTTGCGTGATGTGGGCGGGGCGCAAGCATGGAGTAGAGGTCTTGCGTGATACAGGTGTTTCCCAGACTTTGATGAAAAACTTGACTGGCTACCCTATAAATGCGGCTCGGGTGGTGGTGGTGCAGGGTATTAATGCAACTCGGTCATACCCGCTGGTGCGGTTGGAGTTGGAGGTGGATGGTGTGGCACGTGAATTGGATGTTGGGATTGTGGAGAAACTGCCAGTGGAGGGCGTCGACCTTCTTCTCGGCAACGACTTTGCAATGCCCGCTTCTGAGGTTCTACCCTTAGTCGTTGCCGAGAGGCCGGCCGACGTGAGTAGGGAAGAGCGAGAGTGGGTCGAGCGGTGCCAGGCACAACCCATGGCGTGTGCTGTCACCCGAGCTCGGGCAGCTAAAGTGTCACAGCCTAGTCCTCCGTCTTCAGACCAGCAGAGGAACGATCAACAGGAGGAGGCTAAAGCTGGAGTTGGTTTTAAGAGTTTTGACTCGGCGGCTCTCCTGGGTGATTCAGTATTAGCACCATTACTTAGTTCTGGAGTAGCCCCTGGGCCTGTCATCGAGAGTGACGAGGCTGGGCATGACGAGTCTCCACGACAGCAACGTTATGAACATCGAGAGAGACAGAGGGAGCAGCTCAGTATCGGGGAGGGTCATGCATTGCTCCGGGAGCAGTTAGATCGCTTGGCACCCTCAGATATACGTCGGTTGCAGCTGGAGGACCCTGAGCTCCAAACGTGTGCTAATGGAGCTGTGGAGCTCGACGAGGACGGTGATGCACAGCCGGGAGATTTTTTTTATTTAGATGGCATCCTGTATCGGCGTTTTCAAGACCCTAACCGTAGCTGGAAGATGGGGTCCGGGGTAGTGGACCAGTTGATGGTGCCGCGGGAGTGCAGGGATAGCCTACTGAGTTTGGCGCATGACACACCGCTGGCAGGACATTTGGGGGTAAGAAAAACGGTGGCGGCTTTGGGGAAGTTGTTTTGGTGGCCGGGGATGAAGTCTCATGTGCAGTCCTGGATAAACTCATGTGATATTTGTCAACGGGTCGGGAAACCAAACCAAGTTATTCCTAAAGCTCCGTTGCACCCTATTCCTGTAATTGGGCCACCTTTTAGTAAGATTGTTGTTGACATGGTTGGTCCCCTCCCTCCCACAAAGGCTGGTAATAAATTTTTGTTAACCATCATGGATGTTGCCACTAGATACCCCGATGCATACCCCATGAAAAACGGCATGGCTAAGACGGTAGTCAGTAACTTGTTGTGGTACTTTTCAAGGTACGGGTACCCGGAGGAGATTCAGTCTGATCAGGGGTCCAATTTCACCTCCAATCTCTTTAAGCAAACAATGCAACAGCATGGAATACGGGCGGTGGTATCGTCAGCGTATCACCCTGAGAGCCAAGGGGTGCTTGAGCGGTGGCATGCCACCCTTAAAAGCATGCTCAGGTGTTATTGTGCTGATAACGGAAGAGATTGGGATCTTGGATTGCCGTATGTACTGTTTGCTGCTCGGGAAGTGCCTGGTGAGAGCCTGGGATTTAGTCCAAACGAGCTGATTTTTGGACACCGAGTCAGGGGCCCCCTTAATATGCTGCGGGAAATTTGGGAAGGAACTGTGCCGCCTTGTTCCTTGTTGAAGTATGTGTTTGAAAGCCGTGAGCGCATGCTTAAGAGTCTGGAGATGGCAGGTCGGAATTTAACAGGGTCACAAGCTTTAATGAAGGACAGGTATGATCGCAAAGTGAAGCTCCGGGAGTTCATTGTGGGACAGGAGGTGTTGATTTTGTTGCCTTTGGTGGGTAACCCCTTGTCGGCGAAGTATACTGGACCCTATAAAATTGTGGAGAAAATTTCGGACCTAGATTACCTTGTTGCCACTCCAGACAGGAGGAAGAAGAATCAGTTATGTCACGTGAACCTGATAAAAGAGTATGTGAGGCGCCCCTCTGAGCCTCTCACTGTCCCTGTGTTGGCTTGTTGCGGCCGTGGTGGAGAAGGAGAGGGGGACAGTCAAGCTTCAGAGGAGGATAGCTGGGATCACCATGTTTCAGCGGATCAGTGGGCGGGGAACTCGAGCCTAAGGGCTGACGAGGCTATAGCCCATTTGCCTGAGCCGCAATTTGAAGCTATCCGTCAGTTGCTCGGTTTATACCCCACTGTATTCGCTGAACATCCAGGCCTCACTACTCAGGCTATGCATGATGTTGACGTGGGGCACCATCTACCCTTTAAGTCAATCCCATACCGTGTGCCCCCCATAAAACTACCCGCTCTGAGGGATGAGTTGGAGTATATGCTCGGTAGAGGGTTGATAGAGAAAGGTACCGTTAAATGGACTTCCCCCGTAACACTGCAGCCTAAACCAGATGGCAAGGTACGCTTCTGTATTGATTTCCGTAGGCTAAACGGTTTGACTCCAACTAACCCATATCCTCTTCCTCGGGTTGATGATAGTGTTGATAAAATTGGTAATGCTCGGTTTTTGTCTAAAGTTGATTTAGTAAAAGGTTACTGGCAAGTACCTTTGTCCGAGCGCGCTAAAGAGGTATGTGGTTTTGTGGTGGACGGGAGTACTTACCGGTGTAATGTTATGCCCTACGGACTTAAGAATGCACCAGCAACGTTTCAGAACCTGATGAATGAAATTGTCAAGGACATTCCAAATTGCACCGTATACTTGGACGATGTAATCATTTATGATGACGACTTTGAGGGCCATTGTGAGCACCTGGAGACCTTGTTCCGGAAACTTAGTGAAGCAAGTCTGGTAGTAAATTTGGCAAAGTGTGACTTCGTAAAAGCCACTGTGCAGTACCTTGGGTTTGTAGTGGGAAGGGGACAGGTGTGCCCTCCTCAGAACAAGGTACAGGCTATCAATAAATTTCCGCACCCAACCACCAAGAAGCAGATCATGAGATTCTTGGGTATGATAGGCTACTACAGACGCTTTATAAAAGGTTACTCCACGGTGTTGGCACCTCTCACAGATTTGTTATCTAAAGACAAAAAGTTTTTGTGGGCGCCTGAGTGTGAAAAGGCTTTTAATTTAGTGAAGCATTTGCTGTGTACTCACCCGATACTCAGGGCCCCAGACTTTAACAGGCCTTTTCAGCTGGCAACAGATGCTAGTGGTGTAGGGGCTGGTGCCGTCTTGCTACAGACAGACAATGAAGGTGTGGAACACCCAGTAAGTTTCTTTTCTAAGAAGTTCAATGCTGCACAAAAAGAACTATTCTACAATAGAAAAGGAATTACTGGCGATTGTGCTGTCACTCAGGCACTTCGAGGTGTATGTTCCAGCCTATGGCCCAGTCGTGGTTATCTACACTGATCATCACCCTTTGAGATTCCTAAATCAATTTCACAATCGCAATATGAGACTGACCCGGTGGTCATTGATGTTGCAGGAGTATAACCTGGACATCCGGCATATTGCGGGATGTGACAATGTGATTGCGGATTGTTTATCGAGGGTAGATGATCAGTCGTAGGCTATCACAGGTGTATGATCCCGAAGAGATTGACACACGGGTAGCCTCCTGCTTTGGCTTGAGTAGTATTTTGCGCTTGGTGCTTGTTGGCTCGCGGTTGTAGCCCAGCGTATTGGGTCGTAAAGCAGGATTGTTGAGCGTTTGGTATAGAAGAAAATAGGCTGCCCTTATAGTGCAGCCGGAAAAAAACATATTAAAATATAAAAATCATATAAAAACTCTTTCTTTTTGATGAAGATAATTGTATAAGTTTGTCATAGCCTATAAAGTTTGAGTAGTCCACGAACTATCAAACGGCTGAGCTGCTGTAAGCTCGCTCTGGGAGCATGATATTATGTCTTTTACTATTGTTGGGAGGAGTTATGAAATGTGATTTTTTTTTTTTTTATAAGATGTGTTTTAGTGATAAACTCAGCGTTGTTTTAGTGCCATGCGGTCGCTGGGTGTGAGGGGTTTGATGGGGTTCTGTATATCAGATTTTAGCTCAGGGTTGAGCAAGTAAAATCTTGGGGGAGGTGTGACGCATGTCGAGTATGAGCATGCTGTACAGAACGCCCAGTCAGGCCCCACTCTCGCTAGGATCGTCAGGGCAGGAACTTTGGCTGTAGTCTGTGTAGAGTTTCCTAACTTAGTTTATGTGAGCCGTTGTACTATAAGTATTATAAATATGTATTTTGTTTTCATCTGAGTCAACGAGTTCTATTTTATATCATTAGTTATAAGTATTGTGTGTGGGACTTATATGTAATGATGAGAGGAGAGAGAGAGAGATGTTACGTAACGGGGACCAGTGAGTGCGCCACGCGGGCAGATAGGCCTAATTCCCTCCTCCCTTCCTCCCTCTCAGAGCGTGGGAAATCCTTTGTCGATCCCAGATTGAGAGAGAATATGACGTCATGATTGCCAGTGGGCGGTCCTTAAGTAGTTTGAGATATGCCGCTAGAGGGCCGAGTATAAAAAGAGAGGTTCTTGCCACCATTTCTTCAGAACTCATCAGGCAAAGCGACATCTCATATCCCTTGCAACTATCCATATTCTTCCGACTGATGTGAACTTTCTCTACTCTCTGAACAGCCTATCTTCTTCTCTTCTCGTCCCTGTTTAACCTCCATGACCCCTTTGGTGCAGATTTAGTCAGCCAAAGTATTATCGCTTGAGTTCTCACGAGATAAGTGCCTGTTAGATAGCCTATTTTAGGAAGGGTTAACTAGAATAGGATTGATTGATGTTTGTTGCACTCGTATATGCATTTCCCTGTGTGCGATTATTCATGTTCCTGTTTTCTGCTGGTTTAGGCAATGCTAGACTGGGATAGGGTTTCTGAGTTGTGATTTCCTATGAGTACTAGGTTGCGGTTGAACCAGTACAATTGCAACGGAGACGTGGAACGCCTAGGTGGTCTTTCTGACTGTGTACCGTGGGAGTTTAGCACTGTGTTGCGAGTGAGGGCTTTTGCCTGTGCCACCCAACACTGTGCTATCTCATTTGCTTGACTTTGAGAGGATCGCCAGGAGAGAACCAGATACTAGTGATCTGGATCTCTCAAGAGAGCATCCCGTCAATTACCGTAATTTGGCCGCACAGTCTTAAGGACCTCGCTAGGCTACGAGCCGCTTGCTCAGCCATTGTCTCTTAACCTTAGATATCCCAGCTAGACTTTGCTCGACCAGCAGATACAGTATAGTATTGAAGCTTCTCCTTATGTATATTATTGTTTAAGCACTATTGATTTCATGTGTGGCACGCTTAGCTACTTCAGAGATTAGTGGCCCACGAGCACAATCTTAGTAGGCTATTGCCAGTGCATTGTCGGAGTACTTCTTCTTAATGTTTGCCATATCCTATTGCTTATTCTTATTCTTATAATTCTTCTTATGTCAATTTAAAGCCTTTAATTACCAGTGAGTTATTCATTAAATTGCTGTTCAAAATCCGATACTTACTTCTTATGAGTATTCGAGAAGCATCTAACTTATCAGAAGATTCCTTGCTTGATGCTCGAGGACTATTGTTTAACGTAACGTAATAGTGCCGATCCGAAGTAGAGGGTGGAGGACTTCTTAAGTTCTTAGTTCAAGGGTGGATTACTTCGGCTTCGGCCAACACTATTCTTTAGTGTTGTAGTACTTTCTTCTTTGTTTGATTGTTGACCAGACTAGATAACTCCCGTCTTGTTATTAGTCTGTTGTGTGAAACGCTAGTACCGAGTTCTTGTATACCCCGTTATAGCAGATAGAACTCTGGAGGGTAGTGGCGTTTTTTGTTCGGCTGGCAGTACTCTGGGGTTGGGATCGTGTGTTTCCGTTGTGGCAGCGAGCCATACTCGAGTCCTGTGTAAGAGCCCTAGTGTACCCGAGTGCCCGGTCGTAACAAAACGCAGTCAGTCGCGGGTTTGATGCGAGATATTTGTCTAGGCGGAATTTAAATGAATCAACGGTGCTGCAGTCTATAACGTTTCGGGGAAGCCCATTCCACAAGTTGACAACTCGATTGAAGAAGAAATTCTTAGATTCGTGCGAGTTAAAAGATTTACCAATAATTTTGCAACCGTTTCCCCGTGTGTAATTAGATTGGTCGATAGTGAAGTACTTACTACAGTTCATATTGTCGATGCCTTTGATGATTTTGAACACTTGAATTAAGTCGCCTCTTAATCTGCGCTGGGTTAAAGGAAATAGATTTAATTCTCTAAGACGCTCTTCGTATGGTTTGTTCTTTAGGCTAGGTATCATTTTGGTAACTCTACGTTGAACTCGTTCTAGCTTGTTTATATCTTTTTGGTAATAAGGGCACCAGGATTGAACGCAGTATTCCAGAAGAGGGCGGACTAAGGAATTGTAAAGGGTTAGGATAACTTCTTTGGATTTATGCTCAAATGACCTGCCTATAAAGCCAATTATTTTGTTTGCCTTCTTAACAACTTCTGAACATTGTTGACTCGGTTTTAGGTTACTCGATATTGTTACTCCCAGATCAGTTTCTCTGTTTACATTCTTAAGCTGAGTGCCATTCATCGAATAGTTTGCTTTCTCATTTAGGTATCCGACATGTAGTACTTTACATTTATCCGCATTGAAACTCATTTGCCAAATTTGGGCCCAACATGACAATTTATCTAGATTGTGTTGCATATCGTCAACTTGTTCTTTTGAGAGTACGCTATTTGCAATTTTTGTATCGTCAGCAAATTTTGAGATTGTGCAGGTGAGACCCTCATCTATGTCGTTGATGTAAATTAGAAAGAGAATTGGTCCTAGTACCGATCCCTGGGGTACCCCGCTACTTACATTGGTCCATTTAGATGCCTTACCGTTTATGACTACTCTTTGCTTTCTGTTGTTGAGCCAATTTTCTATCCATTTCAACACACCGTCTTGTATTCCATGCGCTTTTAGTTTTAGCAGTAAACGTTTGTGGGGAACTTTGTCAAAGGCCTTTTGAAAATCAAGGTATATAATATCTACAGCTTTACTCTCATCGTAGAGGTTGAGGATATCGTGGAAGAAGTCTAAGAGGTTTGTTAAACAGGAACGTTTTTTACGAAAGCCGTGTTGAGTATCTTTAAGTATGTTATTTTCCTCTAAGTGATTTACGAGTCTGTCTCGTATGACCGTTTCTAGCATTTTACATACAACTGAGGTTAAGCTAATTGGACGATAGTTACTGGGTAGGGATTTGCTGCCTTTTTTGAATATCGGTGTTACGTTGGCTAGCTTCCACTGATCAGGCATAGTTCCAGACTGCAAGGATTTATTGAATAGTAATGTCAGTGGTTTGGAGAGCTCATTCTTAGCTTCCTTTAGAACTCTAGGCGAGATTGTATCAGGTCCTGGCGTTTTATTTACTTTGAGTTTATCTAAACAATTCAATACTTCTCTCTCTGTAACGGTGATATTGCTTAGAACATCTGAATTATCAATCTGAATCGGCGATGGTGTAGGGATATCACTGAGGTCTTCGGTTGTAAAAACTGATGCAAAGAAGGTATTGAGGGCATTACTCATTTGTACTTCGTCTTTGGTGTATTCTCCTTTTTCATCGACTAACGGTCCAACAGTTGAAGTAACTACTTTTTTCTTTCTGATATAACTATAGAATTCTTTCGGGTTTGTTTTACTTTGATTCGCAATATGTAACTCTAAGGTCTTTTTACTTTGCTTAATTAACTTTTTGGCTTTGCGTCGTAGCTCTACAAATTTCACCCGTTCTTCGTCATTTTGTGAGGATTTTAATCTATCATTAGCAAATTTTTTAGCAAGCAGGCAGTTTGAAATATCTTTATTCCACCATTTGGGCTTATTATTATGGCCTGGACGCCGTATTTTCGATGGTATGCAGTCTTGCACTGCTTTTAGGTAAGTGGTTTCGAATAACTTCCAAGATGTATTTATGTCGTTATTGTTAATTAAAAAGCTCCAGTCAGTTTCTTTAAACATAGCTCTAAGTTTATGGAAGTTTGCTTTCTTGAAATTAGGGACTTTTTCGATGCTACTATTTGGTTCGTTACTAGTAAACTTTAAAGTGAAAGTTATCGTACGATGGTCGCTGTTACTGAATTCATCACCAACATTCAAATTCTCTATCAATTCTTCTTTTGTTGCAAGTACAATGTCAAGAACGTTATTACCACGGGTCGGCGTTCGAACAAATTGATAAAGCGAACTCTCTTGCAAGTTCGTATACAAGTCATGTCCGGAGTGTGAAGTAAGAGTATCGCCCCACTTGGTCACAGGTAAATTAAAGTCGCCAAAAATTACGGTATCTTGTGAGTTACTTACATCTGCAATTTGTTCGTAAATTTCTCGGTCAGTTTGCACTGATTGAGCTGGAGGTCTGTATATTAACGCAAGTATTATTTTTGTACCTTTATTATTCTTTATTAGCACAAAAGATGTGTCGACGTTCACAATTTGAGGTTTTGACACGAGGGTCGGGTTAAGACTTTCTTTGATATAAAATAAAACGCCACCTCCATTTTTATTTATTCGGCTGTTCTCAAACATTACATAACCGGGAAGTGAATACTCTGCTAAAAAGTCTCTATCTTCTGTATTGAGCCAAGATTCTGTTATGCCAATCACATCATAATTTTCTGTAAACACTAGTTCCTCTAAATCTGAAAATTTATTGCGTATGCTACGAGCGTTTGCATAGAAAACCTTTAAAGTTGCGGTTTTAGAACTCGCATTACGTTCTTTCATCGAATTTTTGGTTCTGGTCGGATCTACATTTACATTCATGGCTGTCCTCGGTCCTCGGTCGTTATCCCTGACGGTTTTGAATTTGGGTCGTGTTGGTGGAGATTTATCCAAATTCGCGGTTCTTGACGGATTAGTATTTAATTCCTTTGTAGGTTGCCGTCCTCGCTGTCTTCGGTCCTCCTTCCTGGTTGTCCTGTGCTGAGTCGATTTCTTCTCCGAAAATCCTTCACCGCATCGTTGAGAAGACGCCCAAAACGTGCTGCTCCCACCTGGTTCAGATGAACTCCATCGTCCGAAAACAAATAGTCATCGAAGTAGAAATTGTCCCAGGTGTCGACGAATCCCACGTTCTCCTTCCTGCAGAGGTTTGCTAGACAACGATTTGTGCTGGTGGCTATGTTGTAAAATCGGCTCTCTACACCGAGCCGGGGGACGATTCCTGAGACGATGATCCTTGATGACTTCTCCTTAAACGACTTGATCAGCTGCTGGTACTTTAAAAGCAAATCTTCCGACCGGGTTCGCTGCACATCGTTGGATCCAACGATGGATGGAGGAAGAGGAAGTAGAAGAAGAGGAAGAAGAAAAAGAAGAAGGAGGAGGAGGTAGAACAACAACAACAAGAGAAAGAAGGAAGGAAGGAAAGAAGGAAAGAAAGAAAGAAGGAAGAGGAAGAAGACGAAGAAAAAGAGTAAAGACAGGAGTAGAGGTTGAATTAAGGATTAGCTTCTACCGTGTGAGAGAGGCGAGAACTAAGTGAAGGAGACGTGGGGTCAAGCCTCTGGGGAGAGTAGAGAGAGAGAGAGAGAGAGTGAGAGAGAGAGTACAAAGGAGTACAAAGAGTGAGAGAGAGAGAGAGAGCGAGAGCGAGAGTTAGAGTGAGTGAGAGAGAGAGCGAGAGAGTGAGAGAGAGAGAGCGAGAGTTAGAGTGAGTGAATGTGTGGTGTGGTGTGTGTGTGTGTGTTTGTTTGAGTGAGTGAGTGTGTATGTGTGTGTGTTTGAGAGAGAGAGAGAGAGTGTGTGTGTGTGTGTAATAATATTAATATAACGATGATTGATTTATTTCGAGCCGGTAACCACTGAGGCTGAAAATATATAATTTCATGCCCTAACTTATCCTAAAATGTCAACAGAATGACCTTAGCTGCCACAAGTGATAACTAGAGTACAGTGACTCAGCGCGCTCGGCCTCTGCGTCCCTGTGTATATATATGTGTGTGTGTGTGTGTGAGCGTGAGTGTGCGTGTGTGTATGTTAAGACCTCTAGAACTAATTTAATTAATCTTAGAGTGAAGGAAGGTAGATAGATAGATAGATAGATAGATAGATAGATAGATAGATAGATAAATAGATAGGTAGGTAGGTAGGTAGGGTTGAGGATAATATTGGACAAACTAATTTAATAACAGTTGAGTTAGAGAGAGAGAGAGAGAGAGAGAGAGAGAGAGGAGAGAGAGAGAGAGAGAGAGAGAGAGAGAGACAGAGAGAGAGACTAAAGAACCATACACAATTAATAGAATTTTCGAGACTGAAATAATATACAGTATAAATAGAAATGGGGCTAAACACGAGGGACAAGGGCGGTCGTCCATGAAACAGTACATTAACCCCTTCAGTACCAGGGACGTCCTTTTTCATCATATTCTGACCACTATTAGACGCTGTGACCGTTTCCAAAGATCCTCCAAGTTAATTATTATATATTTTTTTTCACCAACCAACTTCACTTCTAAACTCATTTAACGGGAGATTTCCACCTGGAGGATTTTTTTCTGAACCTCTTTCTCCCTCATGTTTAGCCCCATTGCTTGTGAGATTTAAAGACGCTTGCCCCATTAGTTTGGCGATTTTAAGAACCCTCGACCCATTTCTGTCAATTTTAAGACCATTCGTGCCATTTAGGTGTCGATTTTTTCCTGGCGAGCGATAGCGAGCCTGTAATTTAAGGGGAACCGGCCTTCGGCCGGGAAATTTTTCTACCGAAAAATTTACAAATTCATCTTGAAAGGGGGTCAAGGGGGAGTAATTTTAAGCTTGATGGAAGTCTAGGGAATCAACTAAAAACCTCCCCTTAATGAAATCAACACACTCCACCCTTTATACTACCACACATCCTTCTCAAGCTGCACCCCGGAACAGAAGGGGTTAAGGGGAGACTCGCGCATCGCTACTGGGATAAATTAAAGTCATGAATCAAGAGCGAGATTAAGGAGATGAAGGCGGGATGGAGAGGAGGGGGGAGGGAGAAGGGGTACAGGAGGGGGTGGTGGGGTAGGAGGGGGAGATGTGGGGTTGGCGGAGGGGTAGGAGAATGGAAGATAGAGGAAGAGGAGGAATTGGAGGAGAAGGAGGGGCCGGGATAAGAAGAAGGGAGGAGGGGGTCGTAGAGGAGGGGAGGTAAGAGGAAGAGGAGGTGGAACTGGAGGAAGTGAAGAAGGGAGATAGTGAAGAATCGGGGTGGACGAGAAGGAGGAATTGGAGGAGAAGGAGTAGGAGGAACGGAGGAAGGAGGGGTGGAAGGAATTGGAGGAGAAAGACAAGAAAACACCAAAATAGTAGTTAGTTAAAGAATGCAAGAAGAAAACGAGAACAAAAAAAATATCATTAAAGAAAGCCGAGGTGGTGAGGGAACAAGCTGGTGGCGTGACGGGCCGGTGGTGGTTGTAATAGGATTTTCTCTCTCTCTCTCTCTCTCTCTCTCTCTCTCTCTCTCTCTCTCTCTCTCTCTCTCTCTCTCTCTCTCTCTCTCTCAAATCTGTCTATCGCTCTCTATCTCTCAAATCTGTATTTAACTGCCTCTTTTCTTTCTCTATCAAATTATCTTCCAACTTTCATTCACTCTCACTCGCTCTCTTGATAACAGCAAAATACCCCTTTATCGGGTGCAGTGATCATTTGGAACACACTACCTTCCAACATTAAGGGGATATTTCCACTTGAGGGATTTTTGTCTTGACCCCCTTTCTCCCTCATGGTTAGCCCCATTGCTTTTGATATTATAAGACGTTCGCCCCATTAGTTTGGCGATTTTAAGAACTTTCGCCCCATTTCTGTCAATTTTAAGACTTTTCGTGCCATTTAGGTGTCGATTTTTTCCTGGCGAGCGATAGCGAGCCTGTAATTTAAGAGGAACCGGCCTTTGGCCGGGAAATTTGTCTACCGAAAAATGTACAAATTTATCTTGAAAGGGGCTGTAATGTTAAGCTTGATGGAGGTCTAGCGAACTAACTAAAAACCTCCCCTTAAACCAACTCTTTCAGAATAACTCTTAATGAAGAAATACCACAGATCGCGATGTACTGTAGTTATAATGTCTGCATAGTTTTGACCCGTGGCCGAAACTATTACTTTTTTGTCTCATGATCTTAGATGTAGAATTAGCATAGACAAACGAATTAGCATAGACAACTAATTAGCATAGACAACTAATTAGCATAGACAACTAATTAGCATAGACAAACTAATTAGCATAGACAACTAATTAGCATAGACAACTAATTAGCATAGACAACTAATTAGCATAGACAACTAATTAGCATAGACAAACTAATTAGCATAGACAACTAATTAGCATAGACAAACTAATTAGCATAGACAAACTAATTAGCATAGACAAACTAATTAGCATAGACAAACTAATTAGCATAGACAACTAATTAATCTCCGTTCATCCCTATCCGAGATTCCATGTCTGTTTTTCCACACTGCTTGGTATTTTTTCCCCAGCTATTTCCACCGTAAGCTGGAGGGGGCGGTGGGTGGGGAAGGAGCCTTCTGCTTTACTATCCTTTGATCTACCATATATAGTCGTTAGTAGCTTAGCAGTGTAGATATCCAAACTGCCCCGTAAAGACCAATATATTTGTAAGTTTGTAGTTAGTTAATGGGAGGTATTTAGTTTGGTCCCTAGATATCCTTCAAGCTTCAGATTACACCCCCTTGAGCCCCTTTCAAGATAAATTTGTACATTTTTCGGTAGAAAAATGTCCCGGCTGAAAGCCGGTTCCTCTTAAATTACAGGCTCGCTGTCGCTCGCCAGGATAAAATCGACACCTGAATGGCACGAAAGGTCTTAATATGGGGTGAAAGTCCTTAAAATCGCTAAACTAATGGGGCGAACGTTTTATAATATCACAAGCAATGGGGCTAAACATGAGGGAGAAAGGGGTCCAGAAAGAAAAAAAAAATCCCTCAAGTGGAGATCTCCCCTTAAGTCACGATGTGTATTCCTTTGTACAACTTGACAATCCAAAATGGAACTAAACCATTTTCTCATTTTGTCTAACTACAAGGAAGGCAGCCACCAAGCAGCGACGACGGGAGGAGGGACACACAGAAAGGTAGTGTCAGGGGTAGGCTTGATTTCTTTCTTTTCTCTATTTAACCCCTTCAAGACTATGCCGCATTTTTGATAGTATATTCCGGCTGTCATGAGACGACTTAAGGGGAGGTATTTAGTTTGTTCCTAGACCTCCATCAAGCTTAAAATTACACCCCCTAGACCCCCTTTCAAGATAAATTTGTACATTTTTCGGTAGAAAAATGTCCCGGCCGGAGGCCGGTTGCTCTTAAATTACAGGCTCGCTATCGCTCGCCAGGAAAAAATCGACACCTTAACGGCACGAAAGGTCTTAAAATTGACAGAAATGGGGCAAAATGTCTTAAAATATCCAAACTACTAGGGCGAAGGTCTTAAAATCTCAAAAGCAATGGGGCTAAACATGAGGGAGAAGGGGTCCAGAAAAAATCCCTCAAGTGGAATATCTCCCCTTAATGGAGCTTAGGAAGGATCTGAGGGAATGCAAAGTATAAAGACTAAATAACGGCTAGAACACAGGGAATGCAAAGTATAAAGACTAAATAACGGCTAGAACACAGGGAATGCAAAGTATAAAGACTAAATAACGGCTAGAACACAGAGAATGCAAAGTATAAAGACTAAATAACGGCTAGAACACAGGGAATGCAAAGTATAAAGACTAAATAACGGCTAGAACACAGGGAATGCAAAGTATAAAGACTAAATAACGGCTAGAACACAGGGAATGCAAAGTATAAAGACTAAATAACGGCTAGAACACAGGGAATGCAAAGTATAAAGACTAAATAACGGCTAGAACACAGGGAATGCAAAGTATAAAGACTAAATAACGGCTAGAACACAGGGAATGCAAAGTATAAAGACTAAATAACGGCTAGAACACAGGGAATGACGTATCTTAAAAGGGTTATTTGTAATGGAAGTTCCTATTTTGCTGTTAAGAAAGCAAATACAATAGAGAGATAGGTAGATAGGTAGATAGGTAGGTAGATAGGTAGGTAGGTAGGTAGATAGGTAGGTAGGTAGATAGGTAGATAGGTAGGTAGATAGGTAGATAGGTAGGTAGGTAGATAGGTAGATAGGTAGGTAGATAGGTAGGTAGATAGGTAGGTAGGTAGATAGGTAGGTAGATAGGTAGATAGGTAGGTAGATAGGTAGGTAGGTAGGTAGATAGGTAGGTAGGTAGGTAGGTAGATAGGTAGGTAGGTAGATAGGTAGATAGGTAGGTAGGTAGATAGGTAGGTAGGTAGATAGGTAGGTAGATAGGTAGGTAGGTAGGTAGGTAGGTAGGTAGATAGGTAGGTAGGTAGATAGGTAGGTAGGTAGATAGGTAGGTAGGTAGGTAGGTAGGTAGGTAGATAGGTAGGTAGGTAGATAGGTAGGTAGGTAGATAGGTAGGTAGGTAGGTAGGTGGGTAGGTAGAGAGAGAGAGAGAGAGAGAGATTAACTGCAGGCTTGTGATGTGCTTGCAAAGGTTAGCTTGCAATTGATTGCTTGTGTGTGTGTGTGTGTGTGTGTGTGTGTGTGTGTGTGAGAGAGCGAGAGAGAGAGAGAGAGAGAGATATCATGTCTGTGTCTGTGTATAAGGAGTACAAAGGAGTACAAAGGAAATCAAGCAACAACAGATCTAGTGACCCTTCTAGGCTGCTTGTCCTCCAAAACACTGAGGATCAAGTGTCCAAACAGTGGTTTAGAGTGGGTAAGGGAACATTGGAAAGGGAACTACTGCCCTGCCACTAACGTGGCAGGACTAGGAAGTTAGTAGGGGACATATGGGTTAGTAACTGAGGGGAGGATAAAGTTATTCATTTACAAACGCAGTCAGTCGCGGGTTTGATGCGAGATATTTGTCTAGGCGGAATTTAAATGAATCAACGGTGCTGCAGTCTATAACGTTTCGGGGAAGCCCATTCCACAAGTTGACAACTCGATTGAAGAAGAAATTCTTAGATTCGTGCGAGTTAAAAGATTTACCAATAATTTTGCAACCGTTTCCCCGTGTGTAATTAGATTGGTCGATAGTGAAGTACTTACTACAGTTCATATTGTCGATGCCTTTGATGATTTTGAACACTTGAATTAAGTCGCCTCTTAATCTGCGCTGGGTTAAAGGAAATAGATTTAATTCTCTAAGACGCTCTTCGTATGGTTTGTTCTTTAGGCTAGGTATCATTTTGGTAACTCTACGTTGAACTCGTTCTAGCTTGTTTATATCTTTTTGGTAATAAGGGCACCAGGATTGAACGCAGTATTCCAGAAGAGGGCGGACTAAGGAATTGTAAAGGGTTAGGATAACTTCTTTGGATTTATGCTCAAATGACCTGCCTATAAAGCCAATTATTTTGTTTGCCTTCTTAACAACTTCTGAACATTGTTGACTCGGTTTTAGGTTACTCGATATTGTTACTCCCAGATCAGTTTCTCTGTTTACATTCTTAAGCTGAGTGCCATTCATCGAATAGTTTGCTTTCTCATTTAGGTATCCGACATGTAGTACTTTACATTTATCCGCATTGAAACTCATTTGCCAAATTTGGGCCCAACATGACAATTTATCTAGATTGTGTTGCATATCGTCAACTTGTTCTTTTGAGAGTACGCTATTTGCAATTTTTGTATCGTCAGCAAATTTTGAGATTGTGCAGGTGAGACCCTCATCTATGTCGTTGATGTAAATTAGAAAGAGAATTGGTCCTAGCATTCACGTACACACACACATCCTCTCTCACAGTCCTACACAGTGTATGTGTAGGACTGTGAGAGAGGATGTGTGTGTGTATGTGAATGCTACGTGTGTGTGTGTGTGTGTGTGGAAGAGAGATAGAGATAAATCATGTCTGTGTGTGTATGTGACTTAAGAAAGTATGTGCGTATATGACTATGTACGTGTATATGTGTGTGTGTGTGGGTGGTGTATGACTGCATGTACGTATATGTGTGTGTATACAGTAGCTATATGTACGTTTCCCCTGCTTCCTAGGGTTCTAACCTTTACCCACCAACCTGTTTCTTCTTCTTCCTCGTTCTGAACCGCCTCGTCGCTCACATTCATTCACGGCATTCATTCACGCTGCACAAGACACGTAGATAGATAGATAGATAAATTGATAGATAGATAGATAGATAGATAGATAGATAGATAAATTGATTGATTGATAGATAGATAGATAGATAGATGTTGACCACCTCCTCACTCACATTCATTCACGGCTTTCATTCATGCTGCACAAGACACGTAGATAGATAGATAGATAGATAGAATGATAGATAGATAGATAGATAGATAGATAGATATATAGATAGATATATAGATAGATGGATAGATAGATAGATAGATAAATTGATAGATAGATAGATAGATAGATAGATAGATAGATAGATAGATAGATAGATAGATGTTGACCACCTCCTCACTCACATTCATTCACGGCTTTCATTCATGCTGCACAAGACACGTAGATAGATAGATAGATAGATAGATAGATAGATAGAATGATAGATAGATAGATAGATAGATAAATTGATAGATAGATAGATAGATAGAATGATAGATAGATAGATAGATGTTGACCACCTCCTCACTCACATTCATTCACGGCGTTCATTCATTCTGCACGATCATTCTTTCTCAATAAATCCAGGTAATTCCACCTGGTCACGTAAAATGATGTGATTCACGATTATTGTCTATATATTTTGTGTTTTATGCGAGTGAGGGAGGGAGACAAAAGGTAGAACTGCCTGTAGCGAGTGCCTCCCCCAGAGTTGCAAGAGTGACAGGGCCGCAAGCAAGGGGCGTTCGAGCTAAAACGCCTGGACACACGGAGTTTGAAGCAACATGGATGGGATATATAATCTAAGATAGCATAAATGTATCATGTTCATATATATATATATATATAGGAAATGCCACCTGGTCACTTAAGGGGAGATTTCCACCTTAGCATTTTTTTTTCTGGACCTCTTTCTCCCTCATGTTTAACTTTGGAGATAAGTTAGGCGATCTTAAGAACTTTCGCCCAATTTCTGTCAATTTTAAGACCGTTCGTGCAATATAGGTGTCGATTTTTCCTGGCGAGCGATAGCGAGCCTGTAATTTAGGAGGAACCGGCCTTCGGCCGGGCCATTTTTCTACCGAAAAATGTACAAATTTATCTTGAAAGGGGGTCTAGGGGGTGTAGTTTTTAGCTTGATAGAGGTCTAGGGAACAACCTAAAAACCTCCCCTTAAATTTTTATATGAATCACCTATATTTTCCTATATTTTGTCTTTCTTGACATTTATATAGGGATTTCCACCTGGTCGGATAATCAAAGTGTAGGGATAGATTTATTCGTAGGTATGTTTTTGCTCCAATTCATTTTGTTGTTTTTGTTTGGGCTCTGTCTCGAGTCGGCCACCCTCAGCTATGGGGTATGTGCCGGAGTATATGCAAACATACATACATGTGTTTGTACTTTATGTATATTTTTGCGTTTATATCTGTCATGAAAGGGAACAAGCATTTCACATTTAATTTATTTTTCTTGTTCGACTTTTATTTTATGTTTGCGTCATTCCACCCGACAATACTGGTATGGAATATGACTAGAATCATTATTTGCTTACCCACCTACCTACCTACCTACCCACCTACCCACCTACCCACCTACCTACCTATAAGTCTACCTACCTACCTACCAACCAACCAACCAACCAACCTACCTACCTACCTTCCAACCAACCAACTAACTAACCAAGCTATCTATCTACCTACCAACCAACTAACCAAGCTATCTATCTACCTACCAACCAACTAACCAAGCTATCTATCTACCTACCAACCAACTAACCAAGCTATCTATCTACCTACCAACCAACTAACCAAGCTATCTATCTACCTACCAACCAACTAACCAAGCTATCTATCTACCTACCAACCAACTAACCAAGCTATCTATCTACCTACCAACCAACTAACCAAGCTATCTACCAACCAACCAACCAACTAACCAAGCTATCTATCTACCTACCAACCAACTAACCAAGCTATCTATCTACCTACCAACCAACTAACCAAGCTATCTATCTACCTACCAACCAACTAACCAAGCTATCTATCTACCTACCAACCAACTAACCAAGCTATCTACCAACCAACCAACCAAGCTATCTATCTACCTACCAACCAACTAACCAAGCTATCTATCTACCTACCAACCAACTAACCAAGCTATCTATCTACCTACCAACCAACTAACCAAGCTATCTATCTACCTACCAACCAACTAACCAAGCTATCTATCTACCTACCAACCAACTAACCAAGCTATCTATCTACCTACCAACCAACTAACCAAGCTATCTACCAACCAACCAACAAACCAACCATCCAACCTACCTACAAGACTACCATCTAACCAACCTACCGACTGCTCCTTCAAAAACTCTTTCTTCTTCTTCTTCTTCCTCCTCTTCTTTGCCTTCCCAGAAAAGGTCACTCGATCAATTGTGTCTTTCACCTTCAATCCCTTCCTCCTCCTCCTCCTCCTCCTCCTCCTCCTCCTTCTCTTCTTCTTCTTCTTGTTTGCTATCCTTTTCTCTACCTGATAATTAGTAGCTTAGCAGTGTAGATACCCAAACTGCCCCGTAAGGACCAATAGATTTGTTGCAGTTTGTAAGTCCTTTGTATACCTCCTCCTCCTCCTCCTCTTCCTCCTCCTCCTCCTCTTCCTTCTGTTTCTCCACCTCCTTATTCTTACCTTTAATCTCCTCCTCCTCCACCTCCTCTTTCTCCTTCATATCTTCATTTGAATATATTGTCCATAGTCTTGCGATTATAATATCTCTCTCTCTCTCTCTCTCTCTCTCTCTCTCTCTCTCTCTCTCTCTCTCTCTCTCTCTCTCTATTTATATATATATATTTTACCTTATCTTACCACATTTCGCCTTTGCTTCTCTATCTTATCATTCTCTCTTTTCATCTCTCTCTCTCTCATCTCCTCCCGTTCCTCCAGTAATCAATGTTCTCTCTCTCTCTCTCTCTCTCTCTCTCTCTCTCTCTCTCTCTCTCTCTCTCTCTCTCTCCATTATTTTAACCCCTTTCATGTCACCAAGAGATCAAGCGACTCTTTCCGGGAACTAATACCGTAGATTTTACGATATTATAAGATATTGAATTTGTTTTTTATTAATTTTGTTTTGCATAACCCTTTGAAGTTTGTGAGGCAGTGTGACAGTTTCAAGCGGCGCTTTCTGTTTACACACACACACACATATATATATATACCTGTACTTTATATCTCCTTACCCATGTCACTCTATCTTTATTCTTGTTCCCTTCTTCCCCCTCTCTGCCCCCTTCCCCTTTATTCCCCCTCCCTCCTCCCCCCTCCCTTCTTCCCTTTCGTTCTCCCCTCTTCCTCTTAATTGCACTTCTCTTTCTCTTTGTTTGTTCCCCCTTCTCTCTCTCTCTCTCTCTCTTTTTTTTTCTCTCTCTCTCTCTTATCCTTTCCTTCAACTTTCCTTTTCTATCGGATATGCCATCTCGACTAGAATTAAGTCCTGACCACCTCGTTGGGATCGTAAGGTCTGTGTGGCCAGTGTATCTATGTAAATCTATGTAAAATTCTCTCTCTCTCTCTCTCTCTCACACCACTTTACCCTTTTCCTGGCACATCACCTCCCCCCCCCCCTTACCTACCTACCCCCTCCCCCCCCCACCCCCACCTTATAAATAGCCCTTATCGATCATCACCCCTCCCCTCCCCCCTCCCTCTCCCCCCCCCCCACCATCACCTACCTCATCTCATCAGTGTGTGTGTGTGTAATAATAATAATAATAATAATCGGTTTATTTCAAGCCGGCAGCCAATGGGGTTGAAAATACACAGACTTAACCTAGATCTTATCCTAATGGATCAACAGACTGATCCTGGCAGCTAACGAGAGCGCCTACATACTCCCAAGGGAGTAGGACGTGGGCAGGAGACTTTGTGGGTCCCCCGAGACGATCCGCCCAGATCTTGCCTTCACGGCCAGGGAAAGTTTTTGAGAGAACTTCCCCTGCCGGCGCGTGGGATCGAACCCCCGACACCAGAGCTAGCGCTCCCAATACAGAGTACTAAGCGCGCTCGGTGTGTGTGTGTGTGTGTGTTACCAAAACTCCTCATTCACAACACCCATTCACATTTTTTAAAGTTATATTCACAAAATATGTATTCACCTTTTTCAGGCTAGGTAAACGAGCAGCTGTTTAGTTAGTTCGTTACAATAGGACTAGCTCCAGAGGCTATCAACCCTATTGGATTATTAGGCCAGCACACTGTAAGTCAAGAATAACGTCAGGACTGGGGCCCTTTTGACGAGAACACCAGTCCCTTCTATTTATATATATATATATATATATATATATTCGGTGTATTCCTAAAATCAGACTTTGTGAAAAAAAAAACGAATGTTGAAAAATATTAACGTGTTCTATATAACGAATGTCAACAAAATCAAGCCTTCGTAGATTCACCCTCTCCCTTCCTCCAACCACCACAACAACAACAACAACCACAACAACAACAACAACAGGTGGTCTAGGGAGGAAGCTAAAACATGAATGAATATTATTAAATATATACAGAAACCGAACTAAATCAACAAGTTATTGAGTTGGGGGACTCGTAGGGTGTAGGATATTCTATTAGACCCTCTTCTCCCTCATGTTTAGCCCCACTAGTGTTAATATACAAACAAATTAATAATAATCTCCCCCCTTATGAATCCAGTTGAGAACATTGGTGCTTCCCGAACTAAATCAACAAGGCAAGTTATTGAGTTGGCGGACTTTAAATGTCGCGAATGTCCAACTGTGAGCCATGACTTGTACTTCTAACAATGCTTAGATTAAGGGGTGGGGGGTGACCTGCTTTTGGTTATTTCTGTCCTTTTCTCTCTTTCTCTGGCTTGTATCCATTCAGCCCCATTCAGCCAACTATTTTAAGACGTTTATCCCCATCTAGGTGTCGATTTCTTCCTGGCGAGCGATAGCGAGCCAGCATTATAAATTATGAAGAAATCCGGCTTCGCCGGAGACATTTTTCTATCGAAAAATGTACGAATTTAGCCTGCTGTCAAACAAAAATAAAAAATATGCTGGCTCGCTACCGCTCACCAGTAAAAAATTGACACCTGGATGGGTGTCTTACGTCTTAAAACAGTAGGCTGAATGGGGCCAAATGGATACAAGCCAGAGAAAGATAGAAAAGGACAGAACAAAAACAGGTCACCCGCCTTATTCACACAAGATAAACATTGCGACTCTAATGTAGAGTCGGCCTAATAAGTGATGTCGCGGCGCCAAGTATGTATTGATCAATAATTGGTATCAGCAATATCTATACATGATTGATTGATTTCGAGTGAGATAGACAAACATGTTCCTACACGTCTACAGCTCCAACTTCCTTATATAACGAGACTCGCATGTCGTGAATTGATTGGCCGTCGATCGCTCATACAACATGCGACACTCATTACAGGTAGCTTTGCCTTTTGTTATTTTCACATAATGGGATGGTATATATATATATATATATATATATATAATATATATATATATATTCATCTATTCCTCCATCCATGTCCTCTTTCACTATCAATCTATCTATCTATCTACCTACCTACCTATCTATCTATCTATCTATCTATCAATCTATCTATCTATCTATCACACCCCAAGGACTCAATGTTCTAGATATTGTTGCTACCCCAAACTTCGACCACCACCTCTCTTTCGCTGGTCTGGCCATCAATATTTAATCAATCTGTCTTAGTCACCCGTTAGTCACTGAGTTATACTGGTACGTTTTCTTTATCGACGTATGCTCAGTTGTTTTTCTATTTGTCTGTCTGTCTGTCTATCAATCTATATATCTAGCTATCTATCTATCTGGCTGTCTACCTATCTATCTATCTATCTGTATATCTATCTATCTAGCTATCTATCTGGCTTAGTCACCTTTAGCTATACTGGGAGACACCCGTATTCAGCGTATGTTTACCTGTTTGCACATCCGATTGAGTCTCTTTCGCGCTGTATGTGATACGTCACCATCTTTCACACACACACACACACACACACACACACACACACACACACACACACACACACACACACACACACACACACACATTCTCTCTCTCTCTCTGTGATATCTCCTTTACCCGTCGATTGCAGGGGCCCTAGATTTAGAAACCCCCCTGAATCATTGGTCAGTGTCGAAATGGGAGAGAGAGAGAGAGAGAGAGAGAGAGAGAATGAGAAGGAGAGAGAGAGAGAGAGAGAGAGAGAGAGAGAGAGAGATGATAGCGAGACAAACAGCGATTTACAAGATACACTGGCCACAGATCTTATGATCCCTGCGAGGTGGCCAGGACTTAATTCTAATAGAGATAGTAACCCTAAGAGAAAGTGGATGGAAAGGATAGTAAAGGTGGTGAGAGAGAGAGAGAGAGAGAGAGAGAGAGAGAGAGAGAGAGAGAGAGAGAGAGAGAGAGAGAGAGAGAGAGAGAGAGAGAGAGAGTGTGTGTGAATTCCGATTTTCTATATCTCATGTTATCTTCTGGGGTTGACTTGCGTAGACTTCGATCAGACGGAATAGGTTTTGTGGTATTGCTTTTGAGTTTGATTTTCCGACATCCGTTCAAAGAGAGAGAGAGAGAGAAAGAGAGAGAGAGATTTATAATATATATATATATATATATATATATATATACTGTATATAACTGCTGGAAGTGAGTTCGTGGGATATTTGGCTGGGCGTATACATTAACTTCCAAAAACAATATAAGTATTAAAAACAAATTGTAAATCACACTCTCTATCTATCTAGCAATCTGTCTTGCAACATTAACTTGCTCACGTGGTAATGTACACCCTATGTGGTGGATTGCGTTCTTTTATTTATAAGGAATTTGCGGGGAGATCCTCCACTTTTTGTCAATTTTTGTATTTATTTATTATTTTTCTAGTTTCCTCGGTAGACCTACATCAAGCTTAAGGGGAGATCTCCACTTGAAGGATTTTTTTCTTGACCCCTTTCTCCCTCATGTTTAGCCCCATTGCTTTTGATATTATAAAACATTTGCTCCATTAGTTTAGCGATTTTAAGAACTTTCACCCCATATTAAGACCTTTCGTGCCATTCAGGTGTCAATTTTATCCTGGCGAGCGATAGCGAGCCTGTAATTTAAGAGGAACCGGCCTTCGGCCGGGACATTTTCTACCGAAAAATGTACAAATTTATCTTGAAAGGGACTCAAGGGGGTGTAATTTTTAGCTTGATGGAGGTCTAGGGAACAAACTAAATACCTCCCCTTAAGATGAAGCCCCCTAGACCCCCTTTAGTTGTGGCTGTATGTAAATAATTGGTGCTATAAGTTTGTGGACATCTTTGTGTTGCAGTGGATGACGACAATATAACTGGAATGCTGCATGGTGGACAAATGTGAACCTTAGGCTACAGTGTATCTCTCTCTCTCTCTCTCTCTCTCTCTCTCTCTCTCTCTCTCTCTCTCTCTTTATATATATATATATATATATATATTATAATTAAGTCCTGACCACCTCGTGTATATCGTAAGGTCTGTGTGGTCTGAATATCTGTGTAACTCGTGTAACTCTCTCTCTCTCTCTCTCTCTCACTCTCACTCTCACTTCAACTTAATGCCTCAATGAACTCCTTAAATATTCTAGAATGAGATACAAGCATATATTGGATTATGTGTTAGACAGCTGACTTAATTTGTACATTTTTCGGTAGAAAAATGTCTCCGGCGAAGCCGGATTTCTCCATACAATGAGCCAGGAAAAAATCGATACCTGAATAGGGAGAAACGTCTTAAAACAGTAGGCTGAATGGGGCCGAAAGGATACAACCCAGAGAAAAAATGCAGGTCGGTCTCCTTAAACGTTTGAAAACGTTATTCTCAGACTTACTTCTATTCAACTGCTGAGCTCTGGAACTCTCTCCCAGAATCAGTCTTTCCCTCTTCCTGTGACTTAAATTGCTTCAAACTCCGTGTGTCCAGGCATTTTAGCTCGAACGTCCCTTGATTTCGGCCCTGTCACTCTTTGAAATCTGGGGGAGGCACACGCTGCAGGCAGTTATGCCTTTTGTCTTCCTCATTCACATAGAAAAAAAAAAAAAGTAACTAGGCCTATATAATATGTTCACGGGAATACTATCAGAATATGAAGAAAAGTACGTCATCGCGCTGAAGGGGTTAAGAATGGTAAAAACTTAACCGTACAGAAAGGGTTAACCCGGGTGAGGTGCAAATGTTATGAGAGGGCAGTGACCCGGATGATACCGTGAGATGTGTGTGCTGGCTATATCAATACTAACAATACTAATACTAATAATAATAATAACTAACAATACCAACAACAGCAGCAATGATCTGCCCAAGAATAACAACTGCACGAACATCAATACTACTACTACTACTACTACTACTATTACTACTACTACTACTACTACTACTACTACTATTACTACTACTACTACTACTACTACTATTACTACTACTACTACTACTACTTTTTTTTTTTTTTTTTTTTTTTTTTTTTTTTATTGTTCATACATTTTATTCATACATACTACTACTACTACTACTACTACTATTACTACTACTACTACTACTACTACTATTACTACTACTACTACTACTACTACTACTACTATTACTACTACTACTACTACTACTACTATTACTACTACTACTACTACTACTATACTACTACTACTACTACTACTACTACTACTACTATTACTTTTTTTTATTTAATATTGTTCATACATTTTATTTTACAAGCATCAGATATTACTATTCAACACCATGCAACTTCAATCCAGTCTCCTTCCTATGCGACCCTCTGCCACTGCTGCCTCGTAGTCCACTTCTGCCACCGTCGCTGGTTGTGGTGCAGACAGTCTTGTTCCCCGCAGGCATAGTAGTGCTGATCTGAGCAACGAGAAAGATAGACGGCACCTCATCCAGGCTACAACGTGGCTCCTGGGCTGTTTCTTCTTCTCTGCGATGATCTCTGCAAGCCTTGAATAGAAGCACTGGGCCCTAGGTCCCATCCCTCCAGATGTGGTGAAGACTAGTGGGGTAAAGCTGCCATGTTCGATATTTAAGATCCTTTCCCCATATGCCCTGACCTTCTCTTGTTCATTCCTCTTGTGTGCAGCCTCCAGAGACAGCCCGCTGTAGCTATGGGCCATTGGGTCGAATATTCTTACGTCAAAGAATGCTCGCTGTGCTCTTGTCCAAAAACTTCTTGCACTAACGTCCACTCGTGCTTCGTTGGATGTGTTGGCCGTCCTGTGCTGCAAGATCTCTCCCTCCAAGGGAATAAGTGATGGTTCGCGCACCACATCTCGACACACCTCCCTGAGCATGTTCGCCGTTACATCTCTTACTTCATCGTGCCTGATGCTGATGAATCCTCCCTTCTTACATATCATGCTGTGGTCTGCATCGTTGTTGATTCCACAAACGCATCGATCGGGCAGTCCTTCAATCGGCCAATCATACCTCAGTGCAATAGCATCATTAAATTCTTGTTTGTTTAGATTGAAGCCTTTTGCCTTGATTGGTAGTGTTGTCAGCCAATTTGAAGCACCCGTTTCTTGTGCTATTTGTACTTTTCTTGTTAGTCTCGGGGAAAGTTGTCGCATCAATTGTGCCAGGTCATTTTTCTGTGAGTTTTGCCTCTCTGACGTGATGGTCTTTCTGATGTTGTAGATGTCCGCCTGGTCCACTTCGCCGTCAGGATCTTGCGCTACGATGCGTTCAGTGAGAGATTCTGTTATCTTTACTGAGTTCTCGTGTTCCGTTGTCGCCCTCCTCACCGGATTGATGATTCCAAGCCCTCCTAACCTAGGAGGAAGTGCGAGCAACTCCCTCTCTGTAGCATTTGGGGTGTGGGACTTCATCCAAGCTGGGATGAGTTTGTCTCTGATGGCATCTTCTAGCGGTTGAAGTTGTGGACCCACGTTTGGAATGGTACGCATCAAGTAGGTCCAGCGGTGTTTGACCCCATATGTGAATGCCGAATATGCAGCCTGTGGTTCCGTCTTTGCAATTTTGGCTAGTATTTCTATTTCGTTTACCCACTCTCTGACCTTCTCTTCCATGTATTGCTTCTTGAACTCTTCTGTGCCAATCACTGCCCCTAGATGACGCTGTCCGTCCTTTGTTACGACCACTTCACTACCGTTGAAAGCTTCTAAGGCATTTTCGTAATGTTCTGCTTTTACTATCAGTATAGACTTACTAGCATTTGGAAAGTATCCTATTTCTGGTCCCACTTGTGATACTTGCTCCCACCAGCTCTTGAGATCATTGACTTTCCCTGCTCCAGTGAGATCATCTGCATAGGCCGCCTGCTTAACATGTGTCGTCTCATGTCTTGTTAATGATAGCAACACCGAGAGACCTAATGCGTACATCGCCATTGCTACTGGGTCCCCTTGTGTGGTTCCTTCCATTGATTTCAGTGCCGTTCCACGTCGTGAGTTTTGGTTGTTTACTATGAAGAGGTCTGCAGGCTGTTTATAGGTATTCTCTACATAGGTGGCTAAGCTGGGGCATTTTACCTTGATGTTGTGAATTGCTGTCTTTCTGTTGATGGTGTTAAAGGCATTTGATGCATCCACTAACAGCACGGCTTCACATTCTTCTTGCTCATATATTTCTCTTATTGCATGAATTGCTGCCTCTCCCCCTGCTTGGTGGCCAGCACACACTTGGAGATTTCCAGCCGCTGACCGCACATCGTCCTTCACCACCTCCATTATGCATTTTCCGATGATTCTTCTCAACACTTCACCCACCCCTACAGGTCTGCACCCTGGATTCTTATCCAATGGTATTAGACGACAAGCTGTGTAGGCCTCCAAGTGTTGACAATCTTGAGTGGCCATTTTTCTTGCAAGATCTGCCAGCGCCCTGCGTAAGTCGGTCGCTGCAACTCCGAAAAGTGTGCTGCTCAGGATTGTTCTCCAACCGTTTGCATCCATCCCTGAGGGTCCTGCACTGCCTTGTGTCCCTAGAGCCTTTTTCCAAATCTTCTCGCCTGTGATTTGTTCGTAGATGACGGGGTTCGGTGGTATATAAGCCCCCTCTAGCTTCTGACTCTCGGATATACTAGGCTGCGGATGTTTCTCTTCCAGCAGCTTGATGGTATCTCTTGTGATAGGCAACAGCCCACTAGCTGCCTCCTTTGTCAGCGATCGTATTGCAGGTGCCACTTTACCTTGTCTCATCTGGTCGCCGAATCTCCTGGCCTTGTCCTCAGTGTTTTCTCTTTTGTGTTGCCGTCTGCCTTGTCTCTCTTGTAATGCTCTGGCTTCACTGAGTAAGTCATCCATCTTGTTATCATTCCACAGTTTCACTCTATTTGTTAGCGCTGTTACATTTTCCGCTTGTCTAGAATTGCGGTGAGTTTTTTGCAAGAAGAGATGTGGAATGCTGAAAAATAACTTGAGAGCATACGGGGCTAAAGGTCTGTCATAGACATAGTTATAAATGAGCTTTTTCATCTCTGTCAACAGTTTGGTGGTGGCATCACATTTAGGTGGGTTGAATAAACTGTGTGCAGACCAATCTACAATTTCTGAGTAAGCTGCCTCTGTCCACATTTTTACCTCCTCTCCCCGTAGTCCTTTCCATTGAAGGGGTCCTCCTCTGCCATCAACTTCTGCGGGTCTCTCCAGGGCTGCTTCCCTCTGTGGTCCCACCTCCCTGTGTGCTTCTCGGGGCTCTTCGTTGCGTGGCATATCGTCGTTTCTACCAGCTATATTTGGCCTTGTTTGCACACCACCCTCCTCTCCAGCATCTCGGTGCTCGTCTCCGGGTCTTTGGACTCCGCTGGGCTCACCGTCACCCACCATGTCATGTGGTTGACGCCCTTCTCTCGGGCCCCCTGAGGGTCCCGCACCTCCACATGCTCTGTCGGGTTGTTGCCCATCGCCGTGTTGTGTCCCGTCAGCTTCATCCCTTCGCACTCTCTGGGCACTGGCTGCCGCCCCTCCCTCTGTTATTACACTATTATAAGGGTTGCGACACCGGGAACCTTTATTACAATTTATGCATCCTTTTTTTTTTAGCACGCATTTGCATCTTGTACATGTATGCTCATTTTGTGTACAGATGCAACACTTGTTAGTCTTTGACCTTTGTGATAGGGTTTCATCTAAACTTTCATCATCCTCCATTATACCCTTATAACACTTCATCTGTTCTCTTGCAATGTCTTTTATGCTTTACACTAAGGCTATTTAGCTTCTGTTTTTCTTTTTTTTCCAAAACTTAATTTATCTTATTTACAGTACCGGCCCGTAACTTCCGTAAAACAACCAAATATTTTTCGGTATGTGTGCCTAGATTATTTTGTACTAGAGTGTGTATTCCCTATCGGTGTTGTTGTATGCCATATTTGATATTCCCCCTGGCTGGCTGGTGGGATGTATATATTAGGTTGTGTTGTATGTGAACAATTGGTGTTATTACGGGACATAAACACACTGAGTAAGCGGCTAGATAGGACAACTAGGCAGATTTTGGCTTTAATAAAGATGTTCGTTATTTCCTTTATAAACCGTAATGTTAGCAGTACTAATAGCAGCGGTAGTTGTTGTAGAAGTTGTATTATCATTACTATTACTATTACTACTACTACTACTACTACTACTACTACTACTACTACTATTACTACTACTAATAATAAAATCACCAATATTACCACACACCACCACCTTAACAACACCACCATTACCGAAACAACAACCCACCACTATCCTCACCATTACAAAAAATATATATATATATATACTGTATATATATTATGTATATAATATAAAATAACATATGCCAACCTTTAACCCGCGTGGTGATGGGCTGGTCTGTCAGAGTGAGAGCTGAGCGATCTCTGCCATACCCATAGCTTACTCTGACTGTTCCTTTTACTTATATATCTTCTAGATCTCGAGTGACGGCGTCTTTTCCGTGGACTGACCTCCCTACTGCCAACGTAAAAGTTGGCAGATTGGGAGCCAAAGCGTCACATATTTTCCTTGCCCCTCAACTTTCCCTTCATAATTGCTGAAGGGCACAGGGCCTTGGGTGGAGCTTTGATTTCCCGGGCGTTTCCGCGCCCTCCTCAGCTCCCTGCCTTAGAGTGGCTTCGGTCACCCGGGCTTTGTTAGTGGTAAGCAGGGAGGGTTTTGTGGGGGCGCTCGTTTATGGCCTTGGCCTTGCTCGGGACCTTGGGGAACAACAACAACAATAACCTTTAACCCGCGTCATATAATTTTGTTAACCCGCACAATATCAGTGACGTCCATTTCATTATATTCTGGCAACTATTAGACGGCTGTATTCAGCTTAGGAAGGATGTACAGCAATTAAATGGCTACAGACTATCTTTATTAAGCCTTTTAGCTACCATACAACCTTCTTAAGCTGTACAAAATCGTCAAAATGTACCTAGAATATATATTTAAAAGACGTCGCCGGTACAGAGGGTGTTGAAAGAAACTACCGGTACTCACCCAGCCGTTATTAAAATAACTGTAGAGATGTGAAGGAGGCTACACACACTCACCTGGGGAAGAGAGAGAGAGACAGCTGTTAATATATTGGTTGATACTTTGAAATGATAACAAGTATAATGTTATTGTATACATAACACCACACACATACATTTTTTTTTTTCTAACCAAAAAAAAAAAAAAATAGAAGGTCCCACCCTTACACACTTACACTCACACAGCACAACACATATACACACTATATATATATATATATATATATACAGTATATATCTCAATTGGTAGCGTATTTTAACCCTCTCCGACATATGACACGATTTTGAGCCTATTAGGGATACTTTAAAGCCTTTGTTACCATCATGGGTATTTAGAAACCTTTAGTCAGGCTACAGGATAGAATAACAAATGTTGAGCTGAGGAGACGTTTAGGTATAAAGAGTATTAGCGAGGTGATGCGTACAAGTAGACTGAGATGGTATGGACATGTGGAGAGAATGGATGAACAAAATTGGGTGAAAAAATGGAGGTCTGTGATTGTGTAGGGAGCTGCACCAAGGGGTGGACCGAGGAAGACCTGGGATCGGACTATACGTGCCGATCTCAAATCCAAGAACTTGACAAGTGAAGCAGCCCTTAACAGGGTTGCCTGGAACACCGCCATTAGGACAAGAGACTGAAACTGCACTTATGTGTGGAACACTCGGTCTTGAAAGTGTATGTATATATGTATGTATGTACTTCAACCTCTGCAGTGCCCAACCCCGAGTGGCG
>JBAKBP010023999.1:0-35961 GCA_037953745.1 Lithodes maja
GTTCTCTCATCCTGACCTGACCTAGGGGACATATTATACCAAAATACTGCTTCCATAGGCGCTACCTGCCCCCTCTCTACCATCGCCTTGATTGTGCGATGATGTCTTTCCACAATTCCGTTCTCACTTGGCTGATACGCAGCTCTAAAGAAAACATCGGACATTCCACCTATCAAGCATGTCCTTCAAGGCCTGCGACCGAAAAGCAGTACCGTTATCCATCAACACCTCATCAACTGGGCCCCTCTCTAGGAAGATCTCATTCAGCACACCTGCAATCTCTTCCGCATTCTCTGCTCTTAATTCCCTCCAGATAGCCACCCGTCCAGGTCCGCAGTGTACCATAGATAGGTACAAACCCCTACCGATAGTGTGTCACATCAACCGCCAACCTTTTCCAATCGTTATCCACTCTAATCTCCTCAGACACATGTACGCTCGGTGCAGGGTCGATCAACTGACATCTGTCACAACGTCTCACCACCTCTCGAACGTTGTTCCTCGTGACTGCAGGGTCAACCTTCCTTGCCACAAACAGCGTCCTGTCGACTCCCATGTGGTGCATTTGATGTAGCTCCTTTACACTTGGTGCTCCCATGCAACACACCATAGCTGCCTCCTTTGTCTCCTCTGGCACCCCAAGCCATGATTTCTTTACTCTTGTTAGGGCATCTGCCTTGTTCTTCTCTGATGGCACAAAAACTACACACAACTGCAGACCATACACATCTTTCAACTCCCTCAGAATTCCCAGACGACGCTTCACAATCAGTTCTGAGGCGCCCTTCATTCGAACCCTTTTCTCTTCCGTCACCGCTGATTTCAGCCAACCAAATACTGTAGCAGAATAAGTTCGAACCTCGATCTCTCGCAAACCCCACTTCAAGACCAAATTGATACCTTTCAACACCGCATCCAACTCGGCCACGTTGATATGACTGTAGTCGTGCTTCTTCCTCAACCACTCAGCATCCTCAACTTCTACATTACCTATCTCCAATATCACGCCTGTCACTATACTACTTGCGTCACACCATACAACCCCATTCTCCGACTTCGGGGTGTACCATCTTCCTCTCACTAGGTCTTCGCGTCTCACTCTTTCTATGACATCTTGCATCATCATGACTGTCTCTTTTCCGACCTTGTCTTCCCATCTTACACCTTCCGCTCTCCTCTTAACGTAACTACATGCTACCTGAAGCCATCCTGCAATGGGATAGTGGCCCACCAGCCTTCCACAAGCTGAGAATAGCTCTCTCCTACTCCAATTCTCCCTAATTTCCGGAACCTCATTACCTCTCTGGAATACTAGCTCGCCTGTTCTATCTCTCTCTAATCTCAAGCCCAACGCCGCACCCCCTTCCAACGGCTGCGGATCCTTTGTGGGCAATCCAAACCTAGCCAAGTGCTCTACAACCTCGGCTGCCGTCACTACAGTCTCATCCACTAGTATATCGTCAATATATGAATTTGTGGCACCCTTCATCTTCTGCCTTTTCCCCAGCACTGTCTTGAGTATCCTCGCCATGATTCTTGGAGCCGAATTCAACCCGTAACCCAACCTCGTCAAGCAATATGTTTTCCCCTTATATCTCACCAGCTGGTACTTCCAGAGCTTCTCTGTCACATGAATTTGTAAATAAGCGGACTTCAAATCCACAATGGTCGAGGCCCAACCCATCTGCCTCCACTCCCTGAGTGTCTCGCCGCACACATCCACGACGTCATCGCCTGTGTGACTCATCACGTGGGTATTAACCTAAGACGTGCGCATGGGGGGTATGAGACACCACACACCTGTGCGCACGTATTTGAGCTGTTCCCATCACTAACATCATTATTTTACCATAAATAGCTTAATACTTATCCATATGCGCCTATTTTACGTTGATTATAAAGGTATTAATCTGTTACAGCAATAAAACAAGTGGAAACAGCGTTTGGATGGTCAAAATCGGCGATACAGGCCAGGAGTTACATAACCAAAGGCTGAGGCAACCTCCCTCCCCTCCACTCCTCTCCACGTCTGGAGAGAGATTGACGATCGATACTCTCTCTCTCTCTCTTGCACTCGCTTGGTAACAGTGATGACAACGCCCTGCTAGCAACTCGCTAATGTTAGCACGAAAATAGACCACAGAATCAGGGAATAACAGGGAAAATAGGTGATAATTGAAGGAGGGGGGGGGGGGGGGGGAAGTGGAGGAGTGATATTTGGCATGGCCCAGGTGCAAAAAAAAAAAAAAGGGTTCAAGTTTTTTTGGGGTGTTTTAAATGGATTTTTTTAGTCCCAGGATCTTAAGAGTCTTCCCGCAGTCGCCCGGGGAAACTCTTAAGAGTCTTCCAGCACTTGCCGGGTTAAGTTCACGAAAATCCAATACAGGCCGTACCATGTTTTTCGTCGGTTGAACCACCGCCATCAATGGTAGCACTCCACTCTCCACTTCCTCCCCCCATGGCAGCAGAATGCCCTCATCAATTCACCTCTTCACCTCCTTGTCAAAATCTTCTTTCACTCCCTCATTCATACCATGTTCGTAACAACCAACTTTGTTCTTCAAAACAAGCAACTCTCCTTTCAACAACCACTCGATTACCCACTTCCTACCATCAAATACCGCAACAAAATCCTTATCCTCAATCTTGCATTTATCAGCCCCCCATTCGGTGCCTGTCTTCAACACCCCTCTCTTTGGCTCAACAACCCCGGCTGCCTTTGCGAACTTATCTTTCAGCTCTTCAGTCTCTGTCAGCTTCACAACCCTCCCTTCCGACTTTATGGCCACAGCGCATCGGGTCTCTCCACTCTCGGCAGTTGAACGGCTTACCGGTACCTTCTCAAACGTTACCGGTACTCTTCCATCTACAATCGTAGCGCCACCCAGTTGGCTGATCACATCCAACCCCATCACTACATCAATGCCGTCAATTACTCTATCAAGTACTATGGCCCTGATCCACAATCGCATTCCTCGCACTGTCAACTCCACTTTTCTGGCACCCTCACACCTTATCTCTCTTCCATCGACTGTAACCAGCCTAGCGTCCTCTCCCTCACACTTTCCTACCAAACGAATAGGCCAACACAGTGGTCGAACAGCCAGTATCAACAAGGGCTCTTGCCCCTTCCCCCCCACCAGTACCTCCACCACTGGCAGGGAGCTTGGGAGCGCCCTTACTCGACTAAAGGGGTAGCTTCCGGCGCAGCAGCTCCCCTTTGACCGTTTCCCTGGTTGCAACGGCTCGCTATGTAACCCTCCTTCCCACACCGATAGCAAGTTATGGCTGTCTTCGGCTCCTTACACTCCCTTGCCATGTGAGAGCCACCACATCTGAAGCAGCGACCTTTGAACCAACGCGCCTGCGGCGCCTCCCATTTCCTGCCACTCGGCTCACCCCATGGAGCCTGCCACCTTGCCTCCACTTCCGACCCCCCAGTAGAAACTGCTGCAACTCCTTGGCTTCCTCCTGACGCCAATACTCTAGCCCTAACTATTAATTCATTCACGCTCACCAACTCAACGTCCTTAACCTGCTGCAGCTCCATCGATATCCTGTCCGGAAAACCAGTTATGAAAGCTAGCTTCCCAGCCCTCTCCCTTCCACCCATCTAGCCCTGCCACCCTCCTTATCTCGTTGGCAAAGACATCCACCTGCTCACCTGTCCATATCACCCTCTTTAGCCTTCCATATGCATCAAACATTCCCTGTGTAAAAGCCTCCTTCAATCTAGCACTTATCTTCTCAGCATCCGATTGATCATTCTCACTCATCTCAAGGTACAAGGTTAACATCTCCCTCCAAGAACAGTGGTATGAAACTAGCCAAGTCTTCAATTTTCAACAGTTTCGCCACCAATTCTGCCTTCTTTAGCCACGCCACCACATCGCCCTTACCATCATATGACTTCATCATTTCACTACTCACCTTCCCTTTTCCAGAGATGGTGACTAGTATAAGCCTAGATAGCTTTTGGTTGAAATACAAAATGTTAGCACCCTTACCTCACGGTGAGAATATCCCTGTAGAAATGCGCAGCGCTGAATAGCCTAGGCCTACGCTACGCAATTCCCCATCCAAGCTCCATCAACGCTCCAGAAACTGCGACCACAAACCACAATCCAACCTGACCTACAGCTACAGTGATGCCCACACGAACCACCGACCTCGGCTGAATCTATTCACCCACCACAGGAACACTGCACTCAATAAATACAACGGGAGTTCCCTACAACCTCCACACCAAAGTTGTCCCACACGTGCCTCACTGTTTACTGGCGTTCGTTCGCCGAATATCCCTAAAACTCGCTAGCCTACCCAAATATGCCTAAAACTAGCTAGCCTACCCAACATAAATCAAATTACACCACAGTAACTTAGGACAGCTATAAGCTAGCTAAAAGGATTGATCAAGATAATTTGTAGCCTTTCAGTGAGTCGACGTCTTTCCTAAGATGAATAAAATTGTCTGATAGTTCCTTGAATATATTGAGAATGACATCAGTGGTAGTGAATGGAATAAGCCTTTCTGTATTCCAGGGCGCATATTTTCTCTTGATTCTTTCTTAGGACCAATTGACGATATTATGTAAATTGGGAATGCTCCCTGGAAACCAAATTGGTAAAACTATATTCACTAACTCTCTAGACCCCACAAGAGCTTCCTAAGCTGAATAAAATCGTCATATAATAGCCAGAATAAAATGTAGAAACTCAATTAATATAGAATAAAGGATATTATCATGGAATTTCTATGTGAGAAACAGAACTACAGTATATTGCACTGAAAATGTGTGTGTATATTGTATATATGTTTTAGCTTAGATAAGTGATATTATATCTGAATAGTAGCATTTAGTTGTATTAGGCCAATAATGAACACGTAAACAATGTTGGCTTCTGTAATTTTCCGTTTTTACGATAAACAACCCGTCGCGCGAGCGAGCGTGTGGTTATAATACACTTATTAGCATAGAAATATCGTAGCTGAAGCTATAATTTGCGTTATTAAATAATCGATTAATCCATGTTATAGAAAAATATATTGCATAATATTTTTCTGATTCGCTTTCTTTTATATTAACTCGGATATATTGTACCTTGTTATTTACTCATTGTGTTTATAATGTTTTTACCAGAATGCATATACCTAATTGAATTTTGCTAGCTTAACCCCCTCCGACTCATATGACTCGATCGCGTCATATGGCGGTTCCGCCCAAATACTCATATGACGCGATTGCGTCATATGAACCTATCTTAATATCTCTCTAATAAGTTATATGACGCTCTAGCGTCATTTAGGCCTCAGTAAGTTAGGTAAGTTAGATCAGAATCTGTCGATTGATGGCAACCCCAAATTTCTCCGACTCCTAACGGTCCCTCAGTGTGATTTTGACTGTTGTGGGAAAATACCAGGCGGTCCGCCTCCTCGTCAGTAAGTTAACTATTTCAATCTGCGGGGGTTAAATTCCAGTAAATTTCGCCTTTATATGTTTGCGACAGAAGATAATTGAGAAACTATATACACAATCCAGAAGAATGTCCAATAATTCAGCACTTGATGTATAATGGCTGTCCCCAAAGCTGAGCTGGCTGAATTATTTATATAACCACTTGATATTATCGCCTGGGCCTTGCTTCAAATTATAAACTTTATTACTATTGATTACGCAGATAATTTGTACGTAAGTTTGAACAGTTGATCAGCCTACACGTTGGGTTGCACTTAAGGGGAGGTTTTTAGTGTGTTCCCTAGACCTCCATCAAGCTAAAAATTACACCCCCTTGAGCCCCTTTCAAGATAAAGTTGTACATTGTACATTAAATTTGTACATGTCCCGGCCGGACTAAAGGTTATAAAATTGACAGAAATGGAGCGAAAGTCTTTTAAATCACCAAACTAATGGAGCGAACGTCTTAACATCTCAAAAGCAATGGGGCTAAACATGAGGTAGTAAGGGGTCAAGAAAAAATATTCCTTAAGATGAAATCTCCCCCATAATGGTGCATTTGATCAATGCAAAGGCGAAAGTTTAAAATGTCAAACTACGCAAAGGATTTTTTTCTCGTGCCTATGTTTACTTTCTCATTGTGTTTTATGGACGATTCCTATAACTTAGTGGCTGAGTATAACACATAATGACGTATTATATCACTTAGTGGCTGAGTACAACACATAATGCCGTATTATATCACTTAGTGGCTGAGTATAACACATAATGCCGTATTATATCACTTAGTGGCTGAGTATAACACATAATGCCGTATTATATCACTTAGTGGCTGAGTATAACACATAATGCCGTATTATATCACTTAGTGGCTGAGTATAACACATAATGCCGTATTATATCACTTAGTGGCTGAGTATAACACATAATGCCGTATTATATCACTTAGTGGCTGAGTACAACACATAATGCCGTATTATATCACTTAGTGGCTGAGTATAACACATAATGCCCTATTATATCACTTAGTGGCTGAGTATAACACATAATGCCCTATTATATCACTTAGTGGCTGAGTATAACACATAATGCCGTATTATATCACTTAGTGGCTGAGTATAACACATAATGCCGTATTATATCACTTAGTGGCTGAGTATAACACATAATGCCGTATTATATCACTTAGTGGCTGAGTATAACACATAATGCCGTATTATATCACTTAGTGGCTGAGTATAACACATAATGCCGTATTATATCACTTAGTGGCTGAGTATAACACATAATGCCGTATTATATCACTTAGTGGCTGAGTATAACACATAATGCCGTATTATATCACTTAGTGGCTGAGTATAACACATAATGCCGTATTATATCACTTAGTGGCTGAGTACAACACATAATGCCGTATTATATCACTTAGTGGCTGAGTATAACACATAATGCCGTATTATATCACTAAGTGGCTGAGTATAACACATAATGCCGTATTAAATCACTTAGTGGCTGAGTATAACACATAATGCCGTATTATATCACTTAGTGGCTGAGTATAACACATAATGCCGTATTATATCACTTAGTGGCTGAGTATAACACATAATGCCGTATTATATCACTTAGTGGCTGAGTATAACACATAATGCCGTATTATATCACTTAGTGGCTGAGTATAACACATAATGCCGTATTATATCACTTAGTGGCTGAGTATAACACATAATGCCGTATTATATCACTTAGTGGCTGAGTATAACACATAATGCCGTATTATATCACTTAGTGGCTGAGTATAACACATAATGCCGTATTATATCACTTAGTGGCTGAGTATAACACATAATGCCGTATTATATCACTTAGTGGCTGAGTATAACACATAATGCCGTATTATATCACTCATATTTGCATTTATATTATGTGATTTTAATATAATGATTTATTGTTGTATTTTATATATACAGTATATATATATATATATATATATATATATATATATATATATATATATATATATATATATATATATATATATATATATATATATATATATATATATATATATTCTTATGTATTATTATATACAGTATATTCAATTATATATTTATTAAAATGTTGCCTTCGTGTGAGATAGAGCCTGGGATATACTGTATATTGCGAGACACTGAACACCTGCTTGAGCTACGAAAATCAAAGTAGACTCAAACCTTTCGCCATAGGTAAACTAATGTACCTCCCGGCAGGCCATGTGTTTCTTTCCATACACACAACACAATATTCCTCCCTCCTTTCCTCATGTTGACAGAAACTCAATAGTACGGCGGGACAATAATGTGTTTTGGTTAAGGAGCCAAAAAGAAAATGTCATTTATTTGTGTATTTGTTATTTTCTTCTGTTTCCCCTTAAGACGTCCATCCCCCAAAGCCAAAAGAGCGACAGAGAACCCAATTCAAGGGACGTTGAGGTAAAAACAAAAATACTCCCAAGACCACCCTTCGAAATAAGTTTGTAAATTGTTCAGTAGATAAATGGGTCGGTGGGCTTGCGACCCCCACCCGGAAAAAATATCTAAGCAAAAAAAAACGAACGAACAGCCTTGGATGCGGACGGAACCAACGTTGACGAACCACGACCGACTAAGGACATGCCTTCAGACATTTTGAGAATGGCTACATGGAATGTTAGTGGCATGAATGATGGCACAAAAGAGAGAGAGGTTCTGGAAGTGTTAGTGAATGCCAGGCTGGATGTATGTGGAATGACAGAGACCAAATGGAAAGGTTCAGATGTGAGAGAGTGGGAGTGTGGAATGGGTGTGTGTGCTGGAGTGAGTGAAGGAACAGCGAGAGAAGGTGCATGTTTGTTTGTAAGTAGCAAATGGAAGGAATGTGTAAGAGAGTATGGGTCTGTGGGTTCAAGGATTGTGTGGGTGAGAATGAAAGTAGGAATACAAACGTGGGTGATTGTATGCGTGTATGCCCCGACAGAGGATATACTTGAAAGAAAGAAAGAGGAGTTCTGGATGAATGTGGAGGCGTGCCTGGAGAAGTTTGACAAGAACGAAAGAATATTTCTGATTGGGGATATGAATGGTAAGGTGGGTGATAGGAAAGTTGAGGGAGTGGTGGGAGGGTGGGGGGTACCATCAGAGGTGAATGGGAATGGTAGTGCACTTGTGGACGTATGTGTGGGGAGGAGGCTGTGGATAGCCAACACCTTCTTCCGACACAGAATGATCCACAGGTACACGTGGAAACGGATGTTGACGATGAAGGATAAGACAGTGGTGGAACGAAAGTCATTGATTGATTATGTATGTGTGGATGAACGAATGAAGAAATCTGTGATGGATGCTAGGGTGTATAGGGGTATTGGAGGGGGTCTGTCTGATCATTATGTAGTGGTAGCTAAGGTTAGGATACAAAAGAAGTGGGTGAGGAGAGCGGGAGGGAGGCGAGAGGAGGGTGGAATGGTGAGGAGGGTGGAGAGGTTGCAGGAGGAGGAAGTCAGGGAGGAGTACAGGAGAGCAGTGGAAAGACGACTAGGTGGGTTCGACCTGGAAGTTATGGAGGAAGTGGAGGAGATGAGCAAGGTGTTTAAGGATGAGATCTGTGCAGCATGTGAGGAGGTGTGTGGAGTGAGGAGAAGAGGGAGGGGAGTGAAAGGTACAGCATGGTGGACAGAAGAGGTAAGAATAGCTGTGGAAGAAAAGAAGAAAGCATATAGAGAGTGGTTGGGTAGTAGAGGGAATGAAGATTCCGAGAGACAGAAACGAGCGAGGTACGTGGAGAGTAAGAGGGTGGTGAAGAGAGTAGTGAAGGAAAGTAAGAGAAGAGTAGATGAGGAATTTGGAAGGAATCTGAGTGTAAAATGGAGGGAGAGTAAGAAACTGTTCTGGAAAGAAGTCAAGAAAGTTAGGGAAGGTAGCAAGGGAAACAGTAAGGGTGTGAAAGATAAGAATGGGAGAATGCTAGCCGAGAAGCAAGAGAGAGTCGAAAGATGGAGGGAGTACTTCAGTGAGTTGCTAAATGAAAGGAATGAAGAGCCAGCAAATATAGCTGGATATGGTATGGGAGGGAGAAGAAGAGAAGTAGTGGAGGAGGAGGTGGGGATCAGGAGGTCAGAAGTGTGGGAAGCCATGAAAAGAGTGAAGTTGGGGAAAGCACCAGGAACAGATGGAGTGTGTGGGGAAATGTTGAGGTATGGTGGTGAGATAGTGATAGAATGGGTATGGAAAATGTGCAAACTAGCATGGGAGAAGGGGAGTGCACCCGATGACTGGAAGACTGGCATAATAGTCCCCCTATATAAGGGCAAAGGGGAAAGAGGAGTGTGTGGTAACCACCGAGGAATATGTCTTCTAAGCGTAGTAGGGAAGGTATACAGTAGGGTAGTGATTGAGAGAGTGAGAGTGAGAACGGAGAAATGGATAGGCGACGAGCAGGGAGGCTTTAGGAAGGGAAGAGGATGTGTAGATCAGATTTTTACCCTGAATTGTGTTGTGGAGAAGTATCTGGAGAAGAAACAAAAGGTGTATGTTGCCTTTATGGACTTGGAGAAGGCCTATGACAGAGTGGATAGAGAAGGTTTGTGGAAAGTACTTAGAATATACGGAGTAGAGGGCAAGTTGCTGAAAGCAGTGAAGAGCATGTATGAGGGTGCAAAGGCGGCAGTACGTGTGGAGAGTGAGCAGAGCGAGTTCTTTGACCTGAATGTTGGTTTGAAACAGGGGTGTGTGATGTCCCCGTGGTTGTTTACTGTATATATGGATGGTGTTATGAAAGAAATACTATCAAGAGCAGTGGATGTTGGTGTATCGCTGAAAAGGGAGGGAATTGAGTGGAAGCTACCTATACTGCTGTTTGCGGATGATACAGTTCTGATGAGTGATAATGAATGGGAGTTGCAGGGTCTGGTAAATGAGTTTGGAACAGTGTGCGAAAAACGGAATTTGAAGGTAAATATGGGGAAGAGCAAGGTTATGGTCTTCGAAAGGGGTGAAGTCACAGAGTGTGAGGTGAAGCTGAACGGTCAGGCTATGGAGATCGTCAACTCTTTTAAGTATCTGGGCAGTGTGTTGAGTAAAGATGGGACTATGGATGAAGAGGTGCGGGAGAGGGTACAACAGGGGAAGAGGGTTGTAGGAACGCTAAAAGCAGTAACAAGAAATAGGGTGGTCAGTATGGAAGTGAAGAAGTCCTTGCATGACAGTGTGGTAATCCCGACACTGACTTACGGAAGCGAAGCATGGACGTTGGTTGAGAGACTCAGACCAAGAGTGAGAGCAGTGGAAATGAATTACTTAAGGAGTGCGTGCGGAATTACATGGAGGGATAGACAGACTAATGAGGAAGTAAGAAGGAGGTGTGGTGTGGAGGTAGATGTGCTGGAAAGTGTGAAAAGGAACAACTTGAGATAGTTCGGCCATATGGAACGTATGGAAAGCGAGAGAATGACTAAGAGGGTGTACAAGAGCGAGGTGGAGGGACAGAGGGGGAGAGGTAGACCGAATATGAGGTGGAAGGATGGAGTGAGGAACTACATGAATGAAGGCGGTGCTGGTTGGGGGGAGGGGCGTCGACTGACTGGGGACAGAGGTGCATGGGGGCGGTTCGTTCGTGGCCACCCCTTCGGGGATCACGGCGTCAGGCAATAGATAGATAGATAGATATATGTTCAGGCCGAAGGCCAGTTCTTTCAAATTTACAGGCTCGCTATCGTTTGCCAAGAAAACATAAAACACCTAAATGGCACAAAAGGTCGTATAATCGCCAAACTACTGGAGCGAACATCTTATAATGTCAAAACTAATGGGGCTAAACATGAGGGAGAATGAGGTCCAGAAAGATCAAAGAAACTTCCCCTTCCGAGAATATTATTATACAGGCAGACCCTGTGTGTGACCAGCAAGACGAAGGGAAAAGCTATATAGAATTCTTGCCTGCCTCTCGTAATATCATCCTTCCCTTTCCAATAACACTCTCAAATTTATCTGTGTTGGGTTCTAGGTCAGTGAGAGAGAGAGAGAGAGAGATATTTTTCTACATATTTGCTGTCTGATACATAAGTTTTTCCGCCTACGTAAAAAAGAGCATTGTTTTCATAATTATGCGATATACGGTATATAGTATAGTGTTTAGTATTTACATAAAAAACAATATTGTTAAGTACACACACACACACACACACACACACACACACATACGCGCACATGCACACCTGAGTCGCCAATTACTAGACATAATGACTACTTTTCATATTCTTAATCTGGTTGGTGCAGGAGAGATAATATTATGGGAGAGGGTTACATCGAGAGTTAATAGGATCGTATATTCGGTCCAAAAGGAAATCAATAGATGAATGTATAAATACATATTTACACAGAAAAATATATCCTCTATGCCTTATCAATGCATTTTATATTGCTACCCATGCCTTCATCCGGCCCCAATCCTGTTCGGTATCTGTTCAGCCCTTCCATCAGTGAAATACAGGAATACATGAAAGAGTGAGGGGTTGCATATTCTGTAGACTGGTAGACTAGAAGCATTGAGGGGAAGGAAGGGACATGGTATATAAAGAGTGAGGGGTTGCATGTTTTGTAGACTGGTAGACTAGAAGCATTGAGGGGAAGGAAGGGACATGGTATATAAAGAGCGAGGGGATGCATGTTCTGTAGACTGGTAGACTAGACACATTGAGGGGAAGGAAGGGACATGGTATATAAAGAGTGAGGGGATGCATGTTGTGTAGACTGGTAGACTAGAAGCATTGAGGGGAAGGAAGGGATATGGTATATAAAGAGTGAGGGGATGCATGTTCTGTAGACTGGTAGACTAGACACATTGAGGGGAAGGAAGGGACATGGTATATAAAGAGTGAGGGGATGCATGTTCTGTAGACTGGTAGACTAGAAGCATTGAGGGGAAGGAAGGGACATGGTATATAAAGAGTGAGGGGTTGCATGTTCTGTAGACTGGTAGACTAGAAACATTGAGGGGAAGGAAGGGACATGGTATATAAAGAGTGAGGGGTTGCATGTTCTGTAGACTGGTAGACTAGAAACATTGAGGGGAAGGAAGGGACATGGTATATAAAGAGTGAGGGGTTGCATGTTCTGTAGACTGGTAGACTAGAAGCATTGAGGGGAAGGAAGGGACATGGTATATAAAGAGTGAGGGGTTGCATGTTCTGTAGACTGGTAAACTAGAAGCATTGAGGGGAAGGAAGGGACATGGTATATAAAGAGTGAGGGGTTGCATGTTCTGTAGACTGGTAGACTAGAAGCATTCAGGGGAAGGAAGGGACATGGTATATAAAAAGTGAGGGGATGCATGTTGTGTAGACTGGTAGACTAGAAACATTGAGGGGAAGGAAGGGACATGGTATATAAAGAGTGAGGGGTTGCATGTTCTGTAGACTGGTAGACTAGAAGCATTGAGGGGAAGGAAGGGACATGGTATATAAAGAGTGAGGGGATGCATGTTCTGTAGACTGGTAGACTAGAAGCATTGAGGGGAAGGAAGGAACATGGTATATAAAGAGTGAGGGGTTGCATGTTCTGTAGACTGGTAGACTAGAAACATTGAGGGGAAGAAGGGACATGGTATATAAAGAGTGAGGGGATGCATGTTCTGTAGACTGGTAGACTAGAAGCATTGAGGGGAAGGAAGGGACATGGTATATAAAGAGTGAGGGGATGCATGTTCTGTAGACTGGTAGACTAGAAGCATTGAGGGGAAGGAAGGGACATGGTATATAAAGAGTGAGGGATGCATGTTCTGTAGACTGGTAGACTAGAAGCATTGAGGGGAAGGAAGGGACATGGTATATAAAGAGTGAGGGTTGCATGTTCTGTAGACTGGTAGACTACAAGCATTGAGGGCAAGGAAGGGACATGGTATATAAAGAGTGAGGGGATGCATGTTGTGTAGACTGGTAGACTAGACACATTGAGGGGAAGGAAGGGACATGGTATATAAAGAGTGAGGGGATGCAAGTTCTGTAGACTGGTAGACTAGACACATTGAGGGGAAGGAAGGGACATGGTATATAAAGAGTGAGGGATGCAAGTTCTGTAGACTGGTAGACTAGACACATTGAGGGGAAGGAAGGGACATGGTATATAAAGAGTGAGGGGATGCATGTTCTGTAGACTGGTAGACTAGAAGCATTGAGGGGAAGGAAGGGATATGGTATATAAAGAGTGAGGGATGCATGTTCTGTAGACTGGTAGACTAGAAGCATTGAGGGGAAGGAAGGGACATGGTATATAAAGAGTGAGGGATGCATGTTCTGTAGACTGGTAGACTAGACACATTGAGGGGAAGGAAGGGACATGGTATATAAAGAGTGAGGGGATGCATGTTCTGTAGACTGGTAGACTAGAAGCATTGAGGGGAACGAAGGGACATGGTATATAAAGAGTGAGGGGTTGCATGTTCTGTAGACTGGTAGACTAGAAACATTGAGGGGAAGGAAGGGACATGGTATATAAAGAGTGAGGGGTTGCATGTTCTGTAGACTGGTAGACTAGAAACATTGAGGGGAAGGAAGGGACATGGTATATAAAGAGTGAGGGGTTGCATGTTCTGTAGACTGGTAGACTAGAAACATTGAGGGGAAGGAAGGGACATGGTATATAAAGAGTGAGGGGTTGCATGTTCTGTAGACTGGTAGACTGGAAGCATTGAGGGGAAGGAAGGGACATGGTATATAAAGAGTGAGGGGATGCATGTTCTGTAGACTGGTAGACTAGAAGCATTGAGAGGAAGGAAGGGACATGGTATATAAAGAGTGAGGGGTTGCATGTTCTGTAGACTGGTAGACTAGAAACATTGAGGGGAAGGAAGGGACATGGTATATAAAGAGTGAGGGGTTGCATGTTCTGTAGACTGGTAGACTAGAAACATTGAGGGGAAGGAAGGGACATGGTATATAAAGAGTGAGGGATGCATGTTCTGTAGACTGGTAGACTAGAAACATTGAGGGGAAGGAAGGGACATGGTATATAAAGAGTGAGGGGTTGCATGTTCTGTAGACTGGTAGACTAGAAGCATTGAGGGGAAGGAAGGGACATGGTATATAAAGAGTGAGGGGATGCATGTTCTGTAGACTGGTAGACTAGAAGCATTGAGGGGAAGGAAGGGACATGGTATATAAAGAGTGAGGGTTGCATGTTCTGTAGACTGGTAGACTAGAAGCATTGAGGGGAAGGAAGGGACATGCTATATAAAGAGTGAGGGTTGCATGTTGTGTAGACTGGTAGACTAGAAACATTGAGGGGAAGGAAGGGACATGGTATATAAAGAGTGAGGGTTGCATGTTCTGTAGACTGGTAGACTAGAAACATTGAGGGGAAGGAAGGGACATGGTATATAAAGAGTGAGGGGATGCATGTTCTGTAGACTGGTAGACTAGAAGCATTGAGGGGAAGGAAGGGACATGGTATATAAAGAGTGAGGGGATGCATGTTCTGTAGACTGGTAGACTAGAAACATTGAGGGGAAGGAAGGGACATGGTATATAAACAGTAAGGGGATGCATGTTCTGTAGACTGGTAGACTAGACATATTGAGGGGAAGGAAGGGACATGGTATATAAAGAGTGAGGGGATGCATGTTCTGTATACTGGTAGACTAGAAGCATTGAGGGGAAGGAAGGGACATGGTATATAAAGAGTGAGGGATGCATGTTCTGTAGACTGGTAGACTAGAAGCATTGAGGGGAAGGAAGGGACATGGTATATAAAGAGTGAGGGGTTGCATGTTCTGTGGACTGGTAGACTAGAAGCATTGAGGGGAAGGAAGGGACATGGTATATAAAGAGAGAGGGGATGCATGTTCTGTAGACTGGTAGACTAGAAGGATTGAGGGGAAGGAAGGTACATGGTATATAAAGAGTGAGGGTTGCATGTTCTGTAGACTGGTAGACTAGAAGCATTGAGGGGAAGGAAGGGACATGGTATATAAAGAGTGAGGGTTGCATGTTCTGTAGACTGGTAGACTAGAAGCATTGAGGGGAAGGAAGGGACATGGTATATAAAGAGTGAGGGGATGCATGTTGATAGACTGGTAGACTAGAGGCATTGAGGGGAAGGAAGGGACATGGTATATAAAGAGTGAAGGGATGCATGTTCTGTAGACTGGTAGACTAGAAGCGTTGAGGGGAAGGAAGGGACATGGTATATAAAGAGTGAGGGGATGCATGTTCTGTAGACTGGTAGACTAGAAGCATTGAGGGGAAGGAAGGGACATGGTATATAAAGAGTGAGGGATGCATGTTCTGTAGACTGGTAGACTAGAAGCATTGAGGGGAAGGAAGGGCCATGGTATATAAAGAGTGAGGGTTGCATGTTCTGTAGACTGGTAGACTAGAAGCATTGAGGGGAAGGAAGGGACATGGTATATAAAGAGTGAGGGGATGCATGTTCTGTAGACTGGTAGACTAGAAGCATTGAGGGGAAGGAAGGGACATGGTATATAAAGAGTGAGGGGTTGCATGTTCTGTAGACTGGTAGACTAGAAACATTGAGGGGAAGGAAGGGACATGGTATATAAAGAGTAAGGGGTTGCATGTTCAGTAGACTGGTAGACTAGAAGCATTGAGGGGAAGGAAGGGACATGGTATATAAAGAGTGAGGGATGCATGTTCTGTAGACTGGTAGACTAGAAGCATTGAGGGGAAGGAAGGGACATGGTATATAAAGAGTGAGGGTTGCATGTTCTGTAGACTGGGAGACTACAAGCATTGAGGGGAAGGAAGGGACATGGTATATAAAGAGTGAGGGGATGCATGTTGTGTAGACTGGTAGACTAGAAGCATTGAGGGGAAGGAAGGGACATGGTATATAAAGAGTGAGGGGATGCATGTTGTGTAGACTGGTAGACTAGACACATTGAGGGGAAGGAACGGACATGGTATATAAAGAGTGAGGGGATGCATGTTCTGTAGACTGGTAGACTAGAAGCATTGAGGGGAAGGAAGGGACATGGTATATAAAGAGTGAGGGGTTGCATGTTCTGTAGACTGGTAGACTAGAAGCATTGAGGGGAAGGAAGGGCCATGGTATATAAAGAGTGAGGGTTGCATGTTCTGTAGACTGGTAGACTAGAAGCATTAAGGGGAAGGAAGGGACATGGTATATAAAAGTGAGGGGATGCATGTTCTGTAGACTGGTAGACTAGAAGCATTGAGGGGAAGGAAGGGACATGGTATATAAAGAGTGAGGGGTTGCATGTTCTGTAGACTGGTAGACTAGAAGCATTGAGGGGAAGGAAGGGCCATGGTATATAAAGAGTGAGGGTTGCATGTTCTGTAGACTGGTAGACTAGAAGCATTGAGGGGAAGGAAGGGACATGGTATATAAAGAGTGAGGGGATGCATGTTGTGTAGACTGGTAGACTAGACACATTGAGGGGAAGGAAGGGACATGGTATATAAAGAGTGAGGGGATGCATGTTCTGTATACTGGTAGACTAGAAGCATTGAGGGGAAGGAAGGGGCATGGTATATAAAGAGTGAGGGGTTGCATGTTCTGTAGACTGGTAGACTAGAAGCATTGAGGGGAAGGAAGGGCCATGGTATATAAAGAGTGAGGGTTGCATGTTCTGTAGACTGGTAGACTAGAAGCATTGAGGGGAAGGAAGGGACATGGTATATAAAGAGTGAGGGGTTGCATGTTCTGTAGACTGGTAGACTAGAAACATTGAGGGGAAGGAAGGGACATGGTGTATAAAGAGTGAGGGGTTGCATGTTCTGTAGACTGGTAGACTACAAGCATTGAGGGGAAGGAAGGGACATGGTATATAAAGAGTGAGGGATGCATGTTCTGTAGACTGGTAGACTAGAAGCATTGAGGGGAAGGAAGGGACATGGTATATAAAGAGTGAGGGTTGCATGTTCTGTAGACTGGTAGACTACAAGCATTGAGGGCAAGGAAGGGACATGGTATATAAAGAGTGAGGGGTTGCATGTTGTGTAGACTGGTAGACTAGACACTTTGAGGGGAAGTAACGGACATGGTATATAAAGAGTGAGGGGATGCATGTTCTGTAGACTGGTAGACTAGAAGCATTGAGGGGAAGGAAGGGACATGGTATATAAAGAGTGAGGGGTTGCATGTTCTGTAGACTGGTAGACTAGAAGCATTGAGGGGAAGGAAGGGCCATGGTATATAAAGAGTGAGGGTTGCATGTTCTGTAGACTGGTAGACTAGAAGCATTGAGGGGAAGGAAGGGACATGGTATATAAAGAGTGAGGGGATGCATGTTGTGTAGACTGGTAGACTAGAAGCATTGAGGGGCAGAAAGGGACATGGTATATAAAGAGTGAGGGGATGCATGTTCTGTAGACTGGTAGACTAGAAGCATTGAAGGGAAGGAAGGGACATGGTATATAAAGAGTGAGGGGTGCATGTTCTGTAGACTGGTAGACTAGAAGCATTGAGGGGAAGGAAGGGACATGGTATATAAAGAGTGAGGGGATGCATGTTCTGTAGACTGGTAGACTAGAAGCATTGAGGGGAAGGAAGGGACATGGTATATAAAGAGTGAGGGTTGCATGTTCTGTAGACTGGTAGACTAGAAGCATTGAGGGGAAGGAAGGGACATGGTATATAAAGAGTGAGGGGATGCATGTTCTGTAGACTGGTAGACTAGAAGCATTGAGGGGAAGGAAGGGACATGGTATATAAAGAGTGAGGGTTGCATGTTCTGTAGACTGGTAGACTAGAAGCATTGAGGGGAAGGAAGGGACATGGTATATAAAGAGTGAGGGTTGCATGTTCTGTAGACTGGTAGACCAGAAGTATTGAGGGGAAGGAAGGGACATGGTATATACAGAGTGAGGGGATGCATGTTGTGTAGACTGGTAGACTAGAAGCATTGAGGGGAAGGAAGGGACATGGTATATTTTGTTTATTTATTTTTTTATTTTTTAAGAGACAATGAACGGAGGAAGGAAAAACACAGATAAAACAAAAAGGGCCATGTGCCTAAAGGCATCCTCCATTCATAAAATGTTTGTAACAACTGGATTTAAACATTTGTAGATTGCAAGTTTGTGGAAAGCAATTCGAGGGAAGTGAATTCCAAAGAGTAGTAGCTCTTGGGATAAATGAATTCTGATAAGCAGAAGTCCTGCATTGTGGAGGAAAAAGCGTAAATTCATGGACGCTCTCAGCTGCCCTAGTTCTACGGGGAAAGATGTGGAGAGGCAGCACAATTGAAGCAAGTTCCTCGGAACAATTGCTGTGAAAATATCTGTAGAATAATGCAAGGGATGCAACGTTTCTTCGTATGGATAATGTAGGAAGGTCCTGTGTGATTGCAGGGTTATTGATTAATCTAATAGCTTTATTTTGAATTTTGTCCAACTGCCTCAATGCAACCACTCCACTTCCACCCCACAGAGGTGAAGAGTAATCCATCTGAGAACGCACATGACTTTTATATATCACGGCCAACTGCTCGTCAGTGAAGAATTCTCGAACTCTGTACAGGAGTCCCAGTTTTTTAGGCATTCTTAGCAATGCTTCTAACATAATGTGTCCAGCTCAAGTTAGTAGTTAATGTTACACCGAGAATGTCAATACTAGGGGAAGTGGGAATATTTACATCATTAACAAATATATGGGAGTCAGTGAGATTCTGTCGGTTAGAAAATTGAATGTACTTGGTTTTCTGTGCATTAAAGGAAACTAGATTCTTTTGTCCCCATCCATTAATTCTAGAAAGGTCCTGGTTCAGAGAAATTGCAGTGTTTATTTTTGAATTTATAAGATCGGGTTGGGTGAAAGAATTGGTAAATGTGAAGGAACTGTGGAGTGTTGAGTCATCTGCGTAGGAATGTATTGGATTATGAGTGGTAGATTATGAGATCATTGATATGAATGAGGAACAGAATTGGGGCCAAAACTGATCCCTGGGGAACACCAGCATTTATTGAGTGAAATTGAGAATAAAGGCCATTTACCATTACACGTATTTTTCTGTTATGAAGATAAGAAGAAATTAGTGGAACTCATAATGCAAGGCCGTAGTGTGACATCTTCGACAATAAGGATTGATGCCAGACTCTATCAAATGCCTTTGATATATCCAGTGCTATTGTATGTGTTTCACCATGTTGGTCTGTAGCTTGGTTGATTTGATGCGTAAGAAGGCAAAGCCTTCTTACGCATGTTCGGATGTACGGATGCATGTTCTGTATACTGGTAGACTAGAAGCACTGAGGGGAAGGAAGGGACATGGTATATAAAGAGTGAGGGTTGCATGTTCTGTAGACTGGTAGACAAGAAGCATTGAGGGGAAGGAAGGGACATGGTATATAAAGAGAGAGGGGATGTATGTTCTGTAGACTGGTAGACTAGAAGCATTGAGGGGAAGGAAGGGACATGGTATATAAAGAGTGAGGGGATGCATGTTCTGTAGACTGGTAGACTAGAAGCATTGAGGGGAAGGAAGGGACATGGTATATGAAGAGTGAGGGTTGCATGTTCTGTAGACTGGTAGACTAGAAGTATTTAGGGGAAGGAAGGGACATGCTATATAAAGAGTAAGGGGATGCATGTTGTGTAGACTGGTAGACTAGAAGCATTGAGGGGAAGGAAGGGATTTTTTTTTTTTTTTTTTGAGACAATGAACGGAGGAAGGAAAAACACAGATAAAACAAAAAGGGTCATGTGCCTAAAGGCATCCTCCATTCATAAAATGTTTGTAACAAATGGATTTAAACATTTTTAGATTGTAAGTTTGTGGAAAGCAATTCGAGGGAAGTGAATTCCAAAGAGTAGTAGCTCTGGGGATAAATGAATTCTGATAAGCAGAAGTCCTGCATTGTGGAGGAGAAAGTGTAAATTCATGGGCGCTCTCAGCTGCCCTAGTTCTACGGGGAAAGATGTGGAGAGGCGGCACAATTGAAGCAAGTTCCTCGGAACAATTGCTGTGAAAATATCTGTAGAATAATGCAAGGGATGCAACGTTTCTTCGTATGGATAATGTAGGAAGGTCCTGTGTGATTGCAGGGTTATTGATTAATCTAATAGCTTTATTTTGAATTTTGTCCAACTGCCTCAATGCAACCACTCCACTCCCACCCCACAGAGGTGAACAGTAATCCATCTGAGAACGCACATGACTTTTATATATCACGGCCAACTGCTCGTCAGTGAAGAATTCTCGAACTCTGTACAGGAGTCCCAGTTGTTTAGAGGCATTCTTAGCAATGCTTCTAACATAATGTGTCCAGCTCAAGTTAGTAGATAATGTTACACCGAGAATGTCAATACTAGGGGAAGTGGGAATATTTACACCATTAAAAAATATATGGGAGTCAGTGAGATTCTGTCGGTTAGAAAATTGAATGTACTTGGTTTTCTGTGCATTAAAGGAAACTAGATTCTTTTGTCCCCATCCATTAATTCTAGAAAGGTCCTGGTTCAGAGAAATTGCAGTGTTTATTTTTGAATTTATAAGATCGGGTTGGGTGAAAGAATTGGTAAATGTGAAGGAACTGTGGAGTGTTGAGTCATCTGTGTAGGAATGTATTGGATTATGAGTGGTAGATATGAGATCATTGATATGAATGAGGAACAGAATTGGGGCCAAAACTATTCCCTGGGGAACACCAGCATTTATTGAGTGAAATTGAGAATAAAGGCCATCTACCATTACACGTATTTTTCTGTTATGAAGATAAGAAGAAATTAGTGGAACTAATAATGCAAGGCCGTAGTGTGACATCTTCGACAATAAGGATTGATGCCAGACTCTATCAAATGCCTTTGATATATCCAGTGCTATTGTATGTGTTTCACCATGTTGGTCTGTAGCTTGGTTGATTTGATGCGTAAGAAGGCAAAGCCTTCTTACGCATGTTCGGATGTACGGATGCATGTTCTGTAGACTGGTAGACTAGAAGCACTGAGGGGAAGGAAGGGACATGGTATATAAAGAGTGAGGGTTGCATGTTCTGTAGACTGGTAGACTAGAAGCAATGAGGGGAAGGAAGGGACATGGTATATAAAGAGTGAGGGGATGCATGTTCTGTAGACTGGTAGACTAGAAGCATTGAGGGGAAGGAAGTGACATGGTATATAAAGAGTGAGGGGATGCATGTTCTGTAGACTGGTAGACTAGAAGCATTGAGGGGAAGGAAGGGACATGGTATATAAAGAGTGAGGGGATGCATGTTGTGTAGACTGGTAGACTGGAAGCATTGAGGGGAAGGAAGGGACATGGTATATAAAGAGTGAGGGGATGCATGTTCTGTAGACTGGTAGACTAGAAGCATTGAGGGGAAGGAAGGGACATGGTATATAAAGAGTGAGGGTTGCATGTTATGTAGACTGGTAGACTAGAAGCATTGAGGGGAAGGAAGGGACATGGTATATAAAGAGTGAGGGATGCATGTTCTGTAGACTGGTAGACTAGAAGCATTGAGGGGAAGGAAGGGACATGGTATATAAAGAGTGAGGGGATGCATGTTCTGTAGACTGGTAGACTAGAAGCATTGAGGGGAAGGAAGGGACATGGTATATAAAGAGTGAGGGGATGCATGTTGTGTAGACTGGTAGACTAGAGGCATTGAGGGGAAGGAAGGGACATGGTATATAAAGAGTGAGGGGATGCATGTTCTGTAGACTGGTAGACTAGAAGCATTGAGGGGAAGGAAGGGACATGGTATATAAAGAGTGAGAGGATGCATGTTCTGTAGACTGGTAGACTAGAAGCATTGAGGGGAAGAAAAGGACATGGTATATAAAGAGTGAGGGATGCATGTTGTGTAGACTGGTAGACTAGACACATTGAGGGAAAGGAAGGGACATGGTATATAAAGAGTGAGGGGTTGCATGTTCTGTAGACTGGTAGACTAGAAGCATTGAGGGGAAGGAAGGAACATGGTATATAAAGAGTGAGGGTTGCATGTTCTGTAGACTGGTAGACTAGAAGTATTGAGGGGAAGGAAGGGACATGGCATATAAAGAGTGAGGGTTGCATGTTCTGTAGACTGGTAGACTAGACACATTGAGGGGAAAGAAGGGACATGGTATATAAAGAGTGAGGGGTTGCATGTTCTGTAGACTGGTAGACTAGAAGCATTGAGGGGAAGGAAGGGACATGGTATATAAAGAGTGAGGGTTGCATGTTCTGTAGACTGGTAGACTAGAAGCGTTGAGGGGAAGGAAGGGACATGGTATATAAAGAGTGAGGCGATGCATGTTCTGTAGAATGGTAGACTAGAAGCATTGAGGGGAAGAAAGGGACATGGTATATAAAGAGTGAGGGATGCATGTACTGTAGACTGGTAGACTAGAAGCGTTGAGGGGAAGGAAGAGACATGGTATATAAAGAGTGAGGGGATGCATGTTCTGTAGACTGGTAGACTAGAAGCATTGAGGGGAAGGAAGGGACATGGTATATAAAGAGTGAGGGTTGCATGTTCTGTAGACTGGTAGACTAGAAGAATTGAGGGGAAGGAAGGGACATGGTATATAAAGAGTGAGGGGATGCATGTTGTGTAGACTGGTAGACTAGAAGCATTGAGGGGAAGGAAGGGACATGGTGTATAAAGAGTGAGGGGTTGCATGTTCTGTAGACTGGTAGACTAGAAGCATTGAGGGGAAGGAAGGGACATGGTATATAAAGAGTGAGGGTTGCATGTTATGTAGACTGGTAGACTAGAAGCATTGAGGGGAAGGAAGGGACATGGTATATAAAGAGTGAGGGGATGCATGTTCTGTAGACTGGTAGACTAGAAGCATTGAGGGGAAGGAAGGGACATGGTATATAAAGAGTGAGGGTTGCATGTTATGTAGACTGGTAGACTAGAAGCATTGAGGGGAAGGAAGGGACATGGTATATAAAGAGTGAGGGGTGCATGTTCTGTAGACTTGTAGACTAGAAGCATTGAGGGGAAGGAAGGGACATGGTATATAAAGAGTGAGGGGATGCATGTTCTGTAGACTGGTAGACTAGAAGCATTGAGGGGAAGGAAGGGACATGGTATATAAAGAGTGAGGGTTGCATGTTCTGTAGACTGGTAGACTAGAAGCATTGAGGGGAAGGAAGGGACATGGTAAATAAAGAGTGAGCGGATGCATGTTCTGTAGACTGGTAGACTAGAAGCATTGAGGGGAAGGAAGGGACATGGTATATAAAGAGTGAGGGTTGCATGTTCTGTAGACTGGTAGACTAGAAGTATTGAGGGGAAGGAAGGGACATGGTATATAAAGAGTGAGGGATGCATGTTCTGTAGACTGGTAGACTAGAAGCATTGAGGGGAAGGAAGGGACATGGTATATAAAGAGTGAGGGGATGCATGTTCTGTAGACTGGTAGACTAGAAGCATCGAGGGGAAGGAAGGGACATGGTATATAAAGAGTGAGGGGATGCATGTTGTGTAGACTGGTAGACTAGAGGCATTGAGGGGAAGGAAGGGACATGGTATATAAAGAGTGAGGGGATGCATGTTCTGTAGACTGGTAGACTAGAAGCATTGAGGGGAAGGAAGGGACATGGTATATAAAGAGTGAGGGGATGCATGTTCTGTAGACTGGTAGACTAGAAGCATTGAGGGGAAGGAAGGGACATGGTATATTAAGAGTGAGGGGATGCATGTTCTGAAGACTGGTAGACTAGAAGCATTGAGGGGAAGGAATGGACATGGTATATTAAGTGTGAGGGATGCATGTTCTGCAGACTGGTAGACTAGAAGCATTGAGGGGAAGGAAGGGACATGGTATATAAAGAGTGAGGGTTGCATGTTCTGTAGACTGGTAGACTAGAAGCATTGAGGGGAAGAAAGGGACATGGTATATAAAGAGAGAGGGGATGCATGTTCTGTAGACTGGTAGACTAGAAGCATTGAGGGGAAGGAAGGGACATGGTATATAAAGAGTGAGGGTTGCATGTTATGTAGACTGGTAGACTAGAAGCATTGAGGGGAAGGAAGGGACATGGTATATAAAGAGTGAGGGATGCATGTTCTGTAGACTGGTAGACTAGAAGCATTGAGGGGAAGGAAGGGACATGGTATATAAAGAGTGAGGGGATGCATGTTCTGTAGACTGGTAGACTAGAAGCATTGAGGGGAAGGAAGGGACATGGTATATAAAGAGTGAGGGGATGCATGTTGTGTAGACTGGTAGACTAGAGGCATTGAGGGGAAGGAAGGGACATGGTATATAAAGAGTGAGGGGATGCATGTCCTGTAGACTGGTAGACTAGAAGCATTGAGGGGAAGGAAGGGACATGGTATATAAAGAGTGAGAGGATGCATGTTCTGTAGACTGGTAGACTAGAAGCATTGAGGGGAAGAAAAGGACATGGTATATAAAGAGTGAGGGATGCATGTTGTGTAGACTGGTAGACTAGACACATTGAGGGAAAGGAAGGAACATGGTATATAAAGAGTGAGGGGTTGCATGTTCTGTAGACTGGTAGACTAGAAGCATTGAGGGGAAGGAAGGAACATGGTATATAAAGAGTGAGGGTTGCATGTTCTGTAGACTGGTAGACTAGAAGTATTGAGGGGAAGGAAGGGACATGGCATATAAAGAGTGAGGGTTGCATGTTCTGTAGACTGGTAGACTAGACACATTGAGGGGAAGGAAGGGACATGGTATATAAAGAGTGAGGGGTTGCATGTTCTGTAGACTGGTAGACTAGAAGCATTGAGGGGAAGGAAGGGACATGGTATATAAAGAGTGAGGGTTGCATGTTCTGTAGACTGGTAGACTAGAAGCGTTGAGGGGAAGGAAGGGACATGGTATATAAAGAGTGAGGCGATGCATGTTCTGTAGAATGGTAGACTAGAAGCATTGAGGGGAAGAAAGGGACATGGTATATAAAGAGTGAGGGATGCATGTACTGTAGACTGGTAGACTAGAAGCGTTGAGGGGAAGGAAGAGACATGGTATATAAAGAGTGAGGGGATGCATGTTCTGTAGACTGGTAGACTAGAAGCATTGAGGGGAAGGAAGGGACATGGTATATAAAGAGTGAGGGTTGCATGTTCTGTAGACTGGTAGACTAGAAGAATTGAGGGGAAGGAAGGGACATGGTATATAAAGAGTGAGGGGATGCATGTTGTGTAGACTGGTAGACTAGAAGCATTGAGGGGAAGGAAGGGACATGGTGTATAAAGAGTGAGGGGTTGCATGTTCTGTAGACTGGTAGACTAGAAGCATTGAGGGGAAGGAAGGGACATGGTATATAAAGAGTGAGGGTTGCATGTTATGTAGACTGGTAGACTAGAAGCATTGAGGGGAAGGAAGGGACATGGTATATAAAGAGTGAGGGGATGCATGTTCTGTAGACTGGTAGACTAGAAGCATTGAGGGGAAGGAAGGGACATGGTATATAAAGAGTGAGGGTTGCATGTTATGTAGACTGGTAGACTAGAAGCATTGAGGGGAAGGAAGGGACATGGTATATAAAGAGTGAGGGGTGCATGTTCTGTAGACTTGTAGACTAGAAACATTGAGGGGAAGGAAGGGACATGGTATATAAAGAGTGAGGGGATGCATGTTCTGTAGACTGGTAGACTAGAAGCATTGAGGGGAAGGAAGGGACATGGTATATAAAGAGTGAGGGTTGCATGTTCTGTAGACTGGTAGACTAGAAGCATTGAGGGGAAGGAAGGGACATGGTAAATAAAGAGTGAGCGGATGCATGTTCTGTAGACTGGTAGACTAGAAGCATTGAGGGGAAGGAAGGGACATGGTATATAAAGAGTGAGGGTTGCATGTTCTGTAGACTGGTAGACTAGAAGTATTGAGGGGAAGGAAGGGACATGGTATATAAAGAGTGAGGGATGCATGTTCTGTAGACTGGTAGACTAGAAGCATTGAGGGGAAGGAAGGGACATGGTATATAAAGAGTGAGGGGATGCATGTTCTGTAGACTGGTAGACTAGAAGCATCGAGGGGAAGGAAGGGACATGGTATATAAAGAGTGAGGGGATGCATGTTGTGTAGACTGGTAGACTAGAGGCATTGAGGGGAAGGAAGGGACATGGTATATAAAGAGTGAGGGGATGCATGTTCTGTAGACTGGTAGACTAGAAGCATTGAGGGGAAGGAAGGGACATGGTATATAAAGAGTGAGGGGATGCATGTTCTGTAGACTGGTAGACTAGAAGCATTGAGGGGAAGGAAGGGACATGGTATATTAAGAGTGAGGGGATGCATGTTCTGAAGACTGGTAGACTAGAAGCATTGAGGGGAAGGAATGGACATGGTATATTAAGTGTGAGGGATGCATGTTCTGCAGACTGGTAGACTAGAAGCATTGAGGGGAAGGAAGGGACATGGTATATAAAGAGTGAGGGTTGCATGTTCTGTAGACTGGTAGACTAGAAGCATTGAGGGGAAGAAAGGGACATGGTATATAAAGAGAGAGGGGATGCATGTTCTGTAGACTGGTAGACTAGAAGCATTGAGGGGAAGGAAGGGACATGGTATATAAGGAGGGAGGGGATGCATGTTGTGTAGACTGGTAGACTAGAAGCATTGAGGGGAAGGAAGGGACATGGTATATAAAGAGTGAGGGGATGCATGTTCTGTAGACTGGTAGACTAGACATATTGAGGGGAAGGAAGGGACATGGTATATAAAGAGTGAGGGGATGCATGTTGTGTAGACTGGTAGACTAGAAGCATTGAGGGGCAGAAAGGGACATGGTATATAAAGAGTGAGGGGATGCATGTTCTGTAGACTGGTAGACTAGAAGCATTGAGGGGAAGGAAGGGACATGGTATATAAAGAGTGAGCGGATGCATGTTCTGTAGACTGGTAGACTAGAAGCATTGAGGGGAAGGAAGGGACATAGAGTGAGGGTTGCATGTTCTGTAGACTGGTAGACTAGAAGTATTGAGGGGAAGGAAGGGACATGGTATATAAAGAGTGAGGGATGCATGTTCTGTAGACTGGTAGACTAGAAGCATTGAGGGGAAGGAAGGGACATGGTATATAAAGAGTGAGGGGATGCATGTTCTGTAGACTGGTAGACTAGAAGCATTGAGGGGAAGGAAGGGACATGGTATATAAAGAGTGAGGGGATGCATGTTGTGTAGACTGGTAGACTAGAGGCATTGAGGGGAAGGAAGGGACATGGTATATAAAGAGTGAGGGGATGCATGTTCTGTAGACTGGTAGACTAGAAGCATTGAGGGGAAGGAAGGGACATGGTATATAAAGAGTGAGGGGATGCATGTTCTGTAGACTGGTAGACTAGAAGCATTGAGTGGAAGGAAGTGACATGGTATATTAAGAGTGAGGGGATGCATGTTCTGAAGACTGGTAGACTAGAAGCATTGAGGGGAAGGAATGGACATGGTATATTAAGTGTGAGGGATGCATGTTCTGCAGACTGGTAGGCTAGAAGCATTGAGGGGAAGGAAGGGACATGGTATATAAAGAGTGAGGGTTGCATGTTCTGTAGACTGGTAGACTAGAAGCATTGAGGGGAAGAAAGGGACATGGTATATAAAGAGAGAGGGGATGCATGTTCTGTAGACTGGTAGACTAGAAGCATTGAGGGGAAGGAAGGGACATGGTATATAAGGAGGGAGGGGATGCATGTTGTGTAGACTGGTAGACTAGAAGCATTGAGGGGAAGGAAGGGACATGGTATATAAAGAGTGACGGGATGCATGTTCTGTAGACTGGTAGACTAGACATATTGAGGGGAAGGAAGGGACATGGTATATAAAGAGTGAGGGGATGCATGTTGTGTAGACTGGTAGACTAGAAGCATTGAGGGGCAGAAAGGGACATGGTATATAAAGAGTGAGGGGATGCATGTTCTGTAGACTGGTAGACTAGAAGCATTGAAGGGAAGGAAGGGACATGGTATATAAAGAGTGAGGGGTGCATGTTCTGTAGACTGGTAGACTAGAAGCATTGAGGGGAAGGAAGGGACATGGTATATAAAGAGTGAGGGGATGCATGTTCTGTAGACTGGTAGACTAGAAGCATTGAGGGGAAGGAAGGGACATGGTATATAAAGAGTGAGGGTTGCATGTTCTGTAGACTGGTAGACTAGAAGCATTGAGGGGAAGGAAGGGACATGGTATATAAAGAGTGAGGGGATGCATGTTCTGTAGACTGGTAGACTAGAAGCATTGAGGGGAAGGAAGGGACATGGTATATTTTGTTTATTTATTTTTTTATTTTTTAAGAGACAATGAACGGAGGAAGGAAAAACACAGATAAAACAAAAAGGGCCATGTGCCTAAAGGCATCCTCCATTCATAAAATGTTTGTAACAACTGGATTTAAACATTTGTAGATTGCAAGTTTGTGGAAAGCAATTCGAGGGAAGTGAATTCCAAAGAGTAGTAGCTCTTGGGATAAATGAATTCTGATAAGCAGAAGTCCTGCATTGTGGAGGAAAAAGCGTAAATTCATGGACGCTCTCAGCTGCCCTAGTTCTACGGGGAAAGATGTGGAGAGGCAGCACAATTGAAGCAAGTTCCTCGGAACAATTGCTGTGAAAATATCTGTAGAATAATGCAAGGGATGCAACGTTTCTTCGTATGGATAATGTAGGAAGGTCCTGTGTGATTGCAGGGTTATTGATTAATCTAATAGCTTTATTTTGAATTTTGTCCAACTGCCTCAATGCAACCACTCCACTTCCACCCCACAGAGGTGAACAGTAATCCATCTGAGAACACACATGACTTTTATATATCACGGCCAACTGCTCGTCAGTGAAGAATTCTCGAACTCTGTACAGGAGTCCCAGTTTTTTAGAGGCATTCTTAGCAATGCTTCTAACATAATGTGTCCAGCTCAAGTTAGTAGTTAATGTTACACCGAGAATGTCAATACTAGGGGAAGTGGGAATATTTACATCATTAAAAAATATATGGGAGTCAGTGAGATTCTGTCGGTTAGAAAATTGAATGTACTTGGTTTTCTGTGCATTAAAGGAAACTAGATTCTTTTGTCCCCATCCATTAATTCTAGAAAGGTCCTGGTTCAGAGAAATTGCAGTGTTTATTTTTGAATTTATAAGATCGGGTTGGGTGAAAGAATTGGTAAATGTGAAGGAACTGTGGAGTGTTGAGTCATCTGCGTAGGAATGTATTGGATTATGAGTGGTAGATTATGAGATCATTGATATGAATGAGGAACAGAATTGGGGCCAAAACTGATCCCTGGGGAACACCAGCATTTATTGAGTGAAATTGAGAATAAAGGCCATCTACCATTACACGTATTTTTCTGTTATGAAGATAAGAAGAAATTAGTGGAACTAATAATGCAAGGCCGTAGTGTGACATCTTCGACAATAAGGATTGATGCCAGACTCTATCAAATGCCTTTGATATATCCAGTGCTATTGTATGTGTTTCACCATGTTGGTCTGTAGCTTGGTTGATTTGATGCGTAAGAAGGCAAAGCCTTCTTACGCATGTTCGGATGTACGGATGCATGTTCTGTATACTGGTAGACTAGAAGCACTGAGGGGAAGGAAGGGACATGGTATATAAAGAGTGAGGGTTGCATGTTCTGTAGACTGGTAGACTAGAAGCATTGAGGGGAAGGAAGGGACATGGTATATAAAGAGAGAGGGGATGCATGTTCTGTAGACTGGTAGACTAGAAGCATTGAGGGGAAGGAAGGGACATGGTATATAAAGAGTGAGGGGATGCATGTTCTGTAGACTGGTAGACTAGAAGCATTGAGGGGAAGGAAGGGACATGGTATATGAAGAGTGAGGGTTGCATGTTCTGTAGACTGGTAGACTAGAAGTATTGAGGGGAAGGAAGGAACATGCTATATAAAGAGTAAGGGGATGCATGTTGTGTAGACTGGTAGACTAGAAGCATTGAGGGGAAGGAAGGAATTTTTTTTTTTTTTTTTTTTTTGAGACAATGAACGGAGGAAGGAAAAACACAGATAAAACAAAAAGGGTCATGTGCCTAAAGGCATCCTCCATTCATAAAATGTTTGTAACAAATGGATTTAAACATTTTTAGATTGTAAGTTTGTGGAAAGCAATTCGAGGGAAGTGAATTCCAAAGAGTAGTAGCTCTGGGGATAAATGAATTCTGATAAGCAGAAGTCCTGCATTGTGGAGGAGAAAGTGTAAATTCATGGGCGCTCTCAGCTGCCCTAGTTCTACGGGGAAAGATGTGGAGAGGCGGCACAATTGAAGCAAGTTCCTCGGAACAATTGCTGTGAAAATATCTGTAGAATAATGCAAGGGATGCAACGTTTCTTCGTATGGATAATGTAGGAAGGTCCTGTGTGATTGCAGGGTTATTGATTAATCTAATAGCTTTATTTTGAATTTTGTCCAACTGCCTCAATGCAACCACTCCACTTCCACCCCACAGAGGTGAACAGTAATCCATCTGAGAACGCACATGACTTTTATATATCACGGCCAACTGCTCGTCAGTGAAGAATTCTCGAACTCTGTACAGGAGTCCCAGTTGTTTAGAGGCATTCTTAGCAATGCTTCTAACATAATGTGTCCAGCTCAAGTTAGTAGATAATGTTACACCGAGAATGTCAATACTAGGGGAAGTGGGAATATTTACACCATTAAAAAATATATGGGAGTCAGTGAGATTCTGTTGGTTAGAAAATTGAATGTACTGTACTTGGTTTTCTGTGCATTAAAGGAAACTAGATTCTTTTGTCCCCATCCATTAATTCTAGAAAGGTCCTGGTTCAGAGAAATTGCAGTGTTTATTTTTGAATTTATAAGATCAGGTTGGGTGAAAGAATTGGTAAATGTGAAGGAACTGTGGAGTGTTGAGTCATCTGCGTAGGAATGTATTGGATTATGAGTGGTAGATATGAGATCATTGATATGAATGAGGAACAGAATTGGGGCCAAAACTATTCCCTGGGGAACACCAGCATTTATTGAGTGAAATTGAGAATAAAGGCCATCTACCATTACACATATTTTTCTGTTATGAAGATAAGAAGAAATTAGTGGAACTAATAATGCAAGGCCGTAGTGTGACATCTTCGACAATAAGGATTGATGCCAGACTCTATCAAATGCCTTTGATATATCCAGTGCTATTGTATGTGTTTCACCATGTTGGTCTGTAGCTTGGTTGATTTGATGCGTAAGAAGGCAAAGCCTTCTTACGCATGTTCGGATGTACGGATGCATGTTCTGTAGACTGGTAGACTAGAAGCACTGAGGGGAAGGAAGGGACATGGTATATAAAGAGTGAGGGTTGCATGTTCTGTAGACTGGTAGACTAGAAGCAATGAGGGGAAGGAAGGGACATGGTATATAAAGAGTGAGGGGATGCATGTTCTGTAGACTGGTAGACTAGAAGCATTGAGGGGAAGGAAATGACATGGTATATAAAGAGTGAGGGGATGCATGTTCTGTAGACTGGTAGACTAGAAGCATTGAGGGGAAGGAAGGGACATGGTATATAAAGAGTGAGGGGATGCATGTTGTGTAGACTGGTAGACTGGAAGCATTGAGGGGAAGGAAGGTGTCGGGAATAGGGTAATGATCCCGACAGGTTTTGGTCCAATAGGACATTTGAATTTGGCGGTATCGTATCGCATGTACGATTTCGGCTGGTTCTTTGTGTATTGTAGTTTATTCTTAAGTTAGGTTAAATATTAACTGTAATGTATAAATATCTACATCAGCTCTAGATGTATTATGAAACCAAGTTATGGGTTATAATTATTATGAGCCGGCAGCCATATGTAATTTCGCGAAGCGATCGGACGCCGGCCCTTCAGTCTCTCAATCAACACCATACCGTCAACATCTCCTCCCCCGGCTCCGACTCATCCCACAGTTCACCATGTGCTACAACTACTAATAATTATAACAACAGTCCTACATCACCAGTCCTCTAAGCTAAGTTCATTGTATCGATATTGTATTATGTGAACATTCCTACATGTCATGCAATTGAACTAGCCGTTTGTGGGGGACTGGATTATACCCATCGACGAATACCTCGTTGGTAATTAGATTATAACTATTTGTTGGGATATTTCATGTACCAGTGATATATAATTTAACCGTTATCTAAATTCCCGACAAATAATGGTCCTTCGTGCCCTCAAGCTTCATTACCGTAGTCCCGTTTTGTTTGCTTCCTAGACGCTTGTGGGCTTACAAATGGCTGCCGCCTCGCGCGTTGTTGGCCGACTGCCATTTCCCTAGTTTACACCCAGCTTCTTCCCTCTTGTTTTTTACCATTTAGGCGCCGTCTCTATTTTTTTGGGGACTTGTTTCCAGGTTTTTTTGGGCGTGTGTTCCTTGGCGTTTATTGGTGGGTTAGCTGGGCTGGAGATTAGGGTTGGGGTTGTTTCGTCGGTCACCATTTTGCGCTCATAGGCTTGGCTAGGCTAGGCAGTCTAGGCCTACAGGTGTCTGTGGTGGCTATTCATTTCGCTTTGGTGGTGTGCCTGTGGTGTTAGTTGTGTTGTCATTGTGGGACTCATTATTAATTTTGCTGGTGGGGAGGGTTCTCATGTGACTTTTTAGATTTCAATTTCATAATAGCCTAGGCCTAGTTGCTTACAGTGGCGGTCATGAGTGTCTGTCTTTGTTAATTCCTAAGCGATTGACAGTTAATAGTCAGACCTCATGATTGTAGCTTAACCAACTAGGCTTACCTATAAAGGGCTTACAATAATTAGTGCTTCACCTTACCCTTTCTTTTAATGGATTTAGTATTTAATTCTTTTGTCTAGTTAGATGATTTCCTTTCGTTAGTTTATTAATTCTTTTTGAGTAAATTTCTTAAGTAATGGGGGTTTGCCGCTGTTGATTCCTAAGCGATTAACAGTTTGTAGTCTGACCTCATTGTAATTTAAGTTGCTTAAAATTAGACCTTAACGATGACAGATTTGAAGAAACTTAAGATTCTTAAGGGAGGGATGAAGGGAAGTTTAAATAGATGTTTAAGAGATCTTGATGAATTTTTAATAAGTGCCACGGCTGATCAGATAAAAGGTAAATTTGCTACTGTTACTAAATCGCTAGCTACTTATGATAGTTATGCTCAGCAGGTATATGGTTTATTGACAGTTACTGACGATGTGGAAGAAGAAATGTCGGCAGATCTTGAGTACTTTGAGGACGTTAATACAGCCTTAGCCAGACTATCTTCCACTCAAGAATCAACCTCTGTTAAGGATACCGGTACACCAAAGGCGACTGGTTTTAACCTGCCGAAGCTTACTTTGCCTACCTTTTCCGGGGATTCGGCTACCTGGACTGGATTTTGGGATATTTTTGAGTGTTCCGTCCATCATAATAAAACGCTCACATCCATCCAAAGGTTCACATATCTCCGTGGTCAATTGAAAGGGGAGGCATTGAAGTTAGTCGATGGGTACAAGCTAGAAGCTACCAGCTACGAGTCTGCAGTGGAGTTGCTGAAGAGAACTTACGGGAGAGTGGAAGTCATCAAGACCGCTTTAACCTAACAAGTGCGCATGGGGGTAATTGAAAACGTCCCCCTGTGCTGACGTATTTGAGGTGTTTCCGTCACTAAAATATTCATTGTACCATTAATAGCATTAATAATTATCCATATGCGCCTATTATGGGTTGATTATAAAGGTATTAACCTGAAACAACAATAAAACGAGTGAAAACAGCGTTTGGATGGTCAAAATCGGAGATATAGCCCGCGAGTTGTATAATGTATGGGTGAGGCAATCTGCTTTCCCGCCAATTTCCCCCAAGGCCACTGAGACACAGTCGATCGATACTCTCTCTCTCTCTCTTGCACTCGCTTGCCATCAGTGATGACAACACCCTGCTTGCAACTCGCTAATGTTAGCACGAAAATATACCTCAGAATAAGGGAATAATAGGGAAAATAGGTGATAACTGAAGGAGAGGAGGAAAGTGGGGAAGGAGGGGAGGTAGAGGACTGAGATTTTGCATGGCCCAGGGGCCAAAAAAAAAAAAAAAAAAAAAAAAAAAAAAAAATTTTTTTCTATGTCAAAAGTTGATTTTTTATTTTACTTACTCTCAAGAGTCTTCCCGCAGTCCGCCGGGGGAACTCTTAAGAGTCTCCCGGCAGCTCCCGGGTTAATTACCAAATTCTTCACACTAGATCCTCCATCCTATGATGTGGCGGACCTAAAGGAGTACTATGCCTCCTTTGAGAGCCTCCTCCGATCTATGGAGACAATGGCCGTCACCAAGGAGGAGATATTTAGTGTGAATATCTTGAATAAGATACCCTCTCCCCTAAGGGAAATCTTACGACGACAACTAAGCGACTCTCCACTAAACTTGGAAGCGTTGGTGCAGGTGTACCAGACTGAAGTCTTCAATATGGAGAGTACTGGACACTACCGACAAGTGGAGGTGTCGCCATCTACTGCAGCTTTCCCGGTACAGACTTCTCCTAAACAGAAAAGGCCAATATCATTAGGTTGTAAGTTGTGCAGTGTCCACGATCATCTGTGGTATCAGTGTCCTAAGTATCCTAAGGCTACACAGAAGATTAGCAAGGCTAAATCGCTTAAGTTATGTACCAGCTGTCTGGCAAGAGACCACTTCAACAGTACCTGCACCAATTCCTACATCAAACCTTGTAAGTATTGCAAGGGGAAACATTGGTTTTCCCTTTGCACCCAGTCTGATCGGCACGACGGCAAAGAAAAGGGGAGAACCCCCAAAGAGTCACATGAGAAAGGTAAGAGCGAGGGTGATAAAGTATCTGACATGTCCATTGCTTCTCGAGAATGTCAATTGCTTCCTACTATGATGCTGCCAGTAGTGGGGAGTAATAATAATACTATAATGACGCGCACCTTACTTGACCAATGCTCACAGAGGTCATTCGTTCTGCGGTCATCAATACCCCAGCTCAAGTGTACCAGCAAGGGTCAAGAGAATTTGCGTCTCCATGGTTTCACTGGTGAAATAGATTCCAGTGACTATGATATTGTGGAGATTTCATATGTTTATAGAAAAAAGGTATGTCCCATCAAGGCTGTTGTGGTCGACTCACTACCCAGTTTCTATATAGCATCAGAGATTCAACCACATTTGAAATATCTCAGAAGCAAGGGGTATAAACTGGCTGATGATCAACTCTCTGCTAACAATGGTATTATGCTACTGGTCGGAGCTGATTATTACTACGACCTGGTTCACCCTGGATATCGGCGGGTAGATAAGCTAATAATGCTCCCCACGATCCAAGGTTATGCCATTTCTGGATCCTATGCCACTTCCTCTCAAGACACACAGGTGGAGGTGGTTGCGGTCCTCAAGGTAGCAGTAAGCCCCATAGATAAATATATTAGGCCAAATGTGCCTGATAATACATGTACTGATATAGATAAGCTATGGGACTTGGACAATATTGGAATTGACCCACATGAACTTGATCGTGAGTCCAAGCTAGCGTTAAGCTTGTATGAAGAGACTGTAACGTATGACTCTGGCAGAGGTCAGTATGTGGTAAGGCTCCCTTGGAATGATAAGAGTAAATTACCTACTAATTTCCATC
>JBAKBP010024000.1:0-35959 GCA_037953745.1 Lithodes maja
GCGTAGCCTAACCTAACCTAACCTAGTACAGTATAATGGGATTAACATTAGCATAACCTAACCTAGTATAATGGGGTTAACATTAGCATAACCTAACCTAGTATTATGGGGTTAACATTAGCCTAGCCTAACCCAACCCAACCCAGTATTATGGGTGGGGGCTGCCGCCCCCACACCCCCGCTAAATCCCTTAAATCCTCAACTTTCGAAATGAGGTTACTGTGATTTTTTACTCTGAAAAATTGAAAAACCCGAGCCAAGTTTGGTCAAAACTTGGCTCGGGTTTTTCCATTTTCAGGTTTTGTTACTTTTAAATACTGTATTGTATTTTCTGAGTTCTTCCAATATTACCCCTTTATTTACGGCTTTTACCCAGCAATTTCCCTGATCTTCACTATCGGGGGCCATGTCTTAAGATTGATGGATAATGGGAAAATAGTAAAATGCGACAGTCCTTGGTATTAAACAACACTGTATATCAAAGAAAAAAGCATCTTCAGACTGATCCGGTAAATAAAAATACCAAAGTACAGTACAACAAATTACCTGAAAAACTCGTAGCACATACCACCCCGACCTCCATGTTAGGGCTCCATCTTCAAACTGAGCCCGCCCGGGCCGGCGAGGGGCGTGACGTGACGACTGAAAGACTGTGTAATTGGTTGATAATTTGATGGAAGGCTGTGATTGGTTCCAGGAGTGACAGGAAGCATTGAGATTGGTTCATGCTATGGTTCATGATTCCTAAAAAGACCGCTAGGTGTAGTGACGTTCAACTGAAAGATTGAGGGTAAGAGCTCCCGAACGACGGCCATTGTGTACTATTGCGCCGCGGCCATCGACAGGGAGGTATTTTTTACAGTTTCTCGTATTTCACTCATAGCGAATTTGCGACGGTAAGTACATATACAGTACACCAACAAAGTATCGTTCATGAAAGTGATAACACACTACAGTAATAATCATCGATGGGGCCCGTCACTGGTTGGTCATTAACTCTTACCCCTGAACCTACTGATAATCTATATTTTATTAATTTCAACACAACACCAAACACCCCCACATACATACATACATAAAATTTTAAGACTGAGTGTTCCACACATAAGTGAAGTTTCAGTCTCTTGTCCTAATGGCGGCATTCCAGGCAACCCTGTTAAGGGCTGCTTCACTTGTCAAGTTCTTGGATTTGAGATCGGCGCGTATAATCAGATCCCAGGTCTTCCTCGGTCCACCCCTTGGTGCAGCTCCCTCCACAATCACAGACCTGCATTTTTTCACCCAATTTTGTTCATCCATTCTCTCCACATGTCCATACCATCCCAGTCTACTTGTACGCATCACCTCGCTAATACTCTTTATACCTAAACGTCTCCTCAGCTCAACATTTGTTATTCTATCCTGTAGCCTGGCCCCACACATCCATCTCACCATTCTCATCTCATCCCAATTAAAGTATACATGTGATCCACCGGGATTCGAACCTGGGTTATCACACACAGATTTTTGCCACCTTAACTATTACACCACCAGGACGGTTAAAGGTTTATGCACACGCCTACGACTTATTATCCATTCTCGAATACTGGATATTGATCTAATCACAGGGAACGTGAGCTGGGTTTAGACCGTCGCGAACCCATAAACAGAGAACGTGAGCTGGGTTTAGACCGTTGCGCACCCATAAACAGGGAACGTGAGCTGGGTTTAGACCGTCGGCGAGACAGGTTAGTTTTCGGTTAGGTTAGGCTAATGTTGAAAATACTAAAATGCGACGGTCCTCGGTATTAACCCGGGAACTGCGGGGAGACTCTTAAGAGTTCCCCCGGCGGACTGCGGGGAGACTCTTAAGAGTGAGTGAAAAAAAAAATCAACTTTTGACATCGAAAAAAAAAAAATATATATTTTTATTTTTTTATTTTTTTGGCCCCTGGGCCATGCAAAATCTCAGTCCTCTACCTCCCCTCCTTCCCCACTTTCCTCTCCTTCAGTTATCACCTATTTTCCCTGTTATTCCCTTATTCTGAGGTATATTTTCGTGCTAACATTAGAAATCTGGTTGGAGGGTGTGGTCATCACTGATAGCAAGCGAATGCAAGAGAGAGAGAGAGAGAGAGTATCGATCGACTGTGTCTCAGTGGCCTTGGGGGAAATTGGCGGGAAAGCAGCTTGCCTCACCCATACATTATACAACTCGCGGGCTATATCTCCGATTTTGACCATCCAAACGCTGTTTTCACTCGTTTTATTGTTGTTTCAGGTTAATACCTTTATAATCAACCCATAATAGGCGCATATGGATAAGTATTAATGCTATTAATGGTACAATGAATATTTTAGTGACGGAAACACCTCAAATACGTCAGCACAGGGGGACGCTTCCAATTACCCCCATACGCACTTGTTAGGTTAACCCTTCGACCCCGGGTGGTACACGTGTGTACCATTTTTTTTTGGCCCGAGGAACCCGGGTGGTACAACACTGTACCATTGCTTGCGTGTGTGCTTTCGAATGGCGCGCGTAAAAATTTCGCTCCGTGGTCACCAGGCGTCGCTAGGCGACGCCACCAGACAGCATGTACGCCACCAAAACAGTCTCTACCCTGCCGCCAACATGGATACTAGCCCAAAAAGTTATTCCCTTGTGTCCGATTCTACGCTCCCTTCGACGCCTGCCCATGTTCGTCGCGCCCTAACGCAAAGGCACGTACAAGATGCGTTGACTCCCGGAGGTATTGAGATAGCTTTGAGGAGTTATGAACGTGGTGAAGGCCAAAATAGTGTTGATGAGTTGGGTAGTGATAGCTCCGAGTCTTATCAGTCTCACTATAGTGAAGATTTTGACGATCTAGACGAAATCCATGAAAGATACGCCTTTTTTAGTGGATTTGACCATGACGATGAAAGTGATGATAGTGAGGCTGAGCGGGAGGCTGAGGTTGACCCGCCATTGTCTTCCTTATCTACCCACGCCACCCAAGTTGCCCCAGGCTCCCGCCATTCTTCCCCACCACCACCAGCACTCCCTAGGGTTGAGGACCCCCCACTTTCGGCCTATTTACCCACTCCTTCCCCACCTCGCCGACCTACACGCCGCCCACGCATCATTCGTTCCCCGCGAGATTATGAGGGGGGCTCTGAAGAAGAAGGGCACCTCACAGATGACTCTGGCCATGATTACCTGGGTCCACCGTCAGGGCAAGATGACGGCTCTGACGACAACGACGATGACGACGACTTTATGGACATCGACGACCCTCAACCCAGACGCTTTGCCCAGGGCCGTCGTGCTCCTGGCCGCCCTGGCCGCCGGGCTGGCCGCCGGGCTGGGCCTGGGCGCCGTCGCGCTCCTGGCCGCCCTAGGGTGCGCGCCGCCAAAGTTCGTGGGCGTGCTGCCCCCGCTCTAGCTCCACAGAGGGCAGTGGCACAACCTGGGCGCCCCGTTCAGGACCGCCTGCAGTGTGCACAGTATGTAAATGTGCACAAGCACGGTTACCTGCCTCTGGAACGAGATGGAGTCACCATTAGCAGAAGGCGGTGCCATGTCTGCTGGAACAGCCAGGTGAGGCCGAGGAAGCACAAAAAGACCACCATGCAGTGTGTGGAGTGCCAGGTGTCACTATGTACTATACCGTGCTTTGCTGAATACCACAGCAAGCAGGAGTACTAACTAATAATCATAGTGAAAGTACCAAAGACTGACAATATGTATGTATATAGGCAACAAGTGGAAATAAAACAATGTACAGGTGTATTGTGATAAAAAAATCATGTATTATGAAAACATATATAAATAAGTGAAAAAAGACACAATAAATTGTATATAAAACGTTTACAAAGCATATAACTAAGTGAAAGTGACACATGACATAATATTAGATGGCCAAAGTATAATAAACACCTGTGATAACGAATAATCAGTGCCTAATATAACAATAACCTACCTCAATTACTCATAAAAACTACGGTATCGAGTGAAAATGTGAAATATTTGTTACAATCATAGCCTAATAAACATATTTTATATAATTGGACTCCAAATAACTATAATAACATCACTATCAATACATAAAATCGCCTCCGGGAGGTAAAAGGTTTTGCGCGACGAGTGGCTAAGAAAACAGTAGGTTAGCCGAGCCGGGGCCTGGGCAAAGGCGACGCATCCGAACGCGGGATGATTTTCACGCATAAAAATCACTCCACTTCCCGCGCTCACCATTATGCAATCACTTGGGCTAGAGACCTCTACTCAACGGCATTCTACACATGAAGGTTTGTGCTACATTTTTCTGTTTTTTTTTATAACTTTGTGTAATGTATTTCAGGAGTAACATGTGAATCAACAGGGACCAAAATTCCTGAAAACCCCCGGACACAAAGTACAGTCACGATATTCCCTAGCCGGGGTCGGAGGGTTAAACAACACTTGTATATCAAATAAAAAATAAAAAACAACAACAAATTAGGCCCTACCTGAAAAACTCGTAAATGGTTGGTGATAAACTTTTACCATGATCCTTGGTAGGCCTATCCTATATCCCAATATGTCAATGGGAAGATATTATTGGGATGGAATTTGTGCTATACCTAGTTTCAATGCATTACCACAGCACACCGAAATGCCAAAATATAATACCCTCATTGTTCCCCGATTAAATAGCACTGTATGAATATTCCAGTAGGCTATAACTAAATAAGTTGGTCACCAATTATTTTGCAATATTTGAAAACAAATATGGATTTTATATGCTCTAAACATAATATGAAAATGTGTTTTAAGCCTCGGCAAAACCTAATAAAAATATATGGTACTAAAATGGAATTTTGTCGTAACATGGTTGTCAATACCTTCCTATAGACGGAACTGATTCGTACACACGCCATTTTCACCTGTCTCCCGAGGTTGTGACGTGTAAGAGGTAAGATTTTTGTGCATAGGTTTAAACTTCCGGAAATTAATGGGTAATAAATACCACGTACTGAGTACTATGAATCCGCTGTTGCTGGCATGCAAGGGCTAGTTTAGTATCCCACGCACTGGGTACTATGAATCCGCTGTTGCTGGCATGCAAGGGCTAGGTTAGTATCCCACACACTGGGTACTATGAATCCGCTGTTGCTGGCATGCAAGGGCTAGTTTAGTATCCCACGCACTGGGTACTATGAATCTGCTGTTGCTGGCATGCAAGGGCTAGTTTAGTATCCCACGCACTGGGTACTATGAATCCGCTGTTGCTGGCATGCAAGGGCTAGTTTAGTATCCCACGTACTGGGTCTAGGTTAGGTTAGGTTAATATACTAGGTCTCAGAAACAAGATTCGTAGTTGCGGTAGTATTTACAGATACGGCCGAATACCGGTACTAAATGGGCGGCGGCCCAACTGCCATGTTGTATCCCACGTAGGCCTACTAGGTACTAGACACATTGTAGGCGTTAGGTGTGGATTATGTGGATGATGATGAGGTGTGGATTAGGCTTGTATCCAATGTACAGTAAACTTCCGTTAATCCGAAGGGCAGTGGACCGGCCCTCGTTCGGATTAGTGGATTTTTCGGATTATCGGACTTTACCCCTATGAACCTGTGTATGACGAAAACATTGAGGCATTAGGCCACCCAAATGACACAATGGTGCACACACACATATCATATGTTCATGAAATCACTTCAAAAGTTTACCATTGTCATTGTAGCCTATTACCTACTTCAAAACATTCAGATTAACCCTTCAACCCCGGGTGGTACACGTGTGTACCATTATGGTTTGACCCGAGGAACCCGGGTGGTACAACACTGTACCATTGCTTGCGTGTGTGCTTTCGAATGGCGCGCGTAAATATTTCGTTCCGTGGTCACCAGGCGTCGCTAGGCGACGCCATCAGACAGCATGTACGCCACCAAAACAGTCTCTACCCTGCCGCCAACATGGATACTAGCCCAAAAAGTGATTCCCTTGTGTCCGATTCTACGCTCCCTTCGACGCCTGCCCATGTTCGTCGCGCCCTAACGCAAAGGCACGTACAAGATGCGTTGACTCCCGGAGGTATTGAAATAGCTTTGAGGAGTTATGAACGTGGTGAAGGACAAAATAGTGTTGATGACTTGGGCAGTGATAGCTCCGAGTCTTATCAGTCTCACTATAGTGAAGATTTTGACGATCTACACGAAATCCATGAAAGAGACGCGCTTTTTATTGGATTTGAGCATGACGATGAAAGTGATGATAGTACTGAACGTGATATAGTTGTGCAAGGTGATGAGAGTGTAGTGAGAGTGAGCGAATGGGACAGCACTAGGTCGACTGCCAAGTTTAGGTTGAGTGACACGACACCTAGCCCTTCGCCAGCTAAATCCCCATTCAAGATACGTTTCTATAAGAAGCAAGTTCTGAAAAAGGCGGCCGCGGCAGCCAGGAAAGAGGCCCTAAAACTTGGTGAGGGAGCAGTGCGTGAGGGTGCCAGTGAGGCTGAGCGTGAGGCCGAGGTTGACCCGCCATTGTCTTCCTTATCTACCCACGCCACCCAAGTTGCCCCAGGCGCCCGCCATTCTTCCCCACCACCACCAGCACTGCCTAGGGTTGAGGACCCCCCACTTTCGGCCTATTTACCCCCTATTTCCCCCGAGAGGAGACATACTACTAAAGAAAAGGGAAAAGGGAGAAAATATGTTAAAAAAGGAGCTACAAGTAGGCGCTCTTTGTTCGAGGCTCCCGCGGCTTCCACCCCTGCCGCTCCCAGCCATACGCCCCCGCAAGTTTCCCCAGGGTCCACCCCACCTCTCCAGCCTACAACAGAGGTTCCTGATGATGTTTTTGACCTCGCATCCATACCTGCACCTACAGACACTGAACCAGTGCTGTCTACGACTCGTCGTAGGCCAAGGAGCCCCGAACCTCTGCATGAAGATGACAGAGCCTTACCTGCCAATCCTTCCCCACCTCGCCGACCTACACGCCGCCCACGCATCATTCGTTCCCCGCGAGATTATGAGGGGGGCTCTGAAGATGAAGGGCACCTCACAGATGACTCTGGCCATGATTACCTGGGTCCACCGTCAGGGCAAGATGACGGCTCTGACGACAACGACGATGACTTTATGGACATCGACGACCCTCAACCCAGACGCTTTGCCCAGGGCCGTCGTGCTCCTGGCCGCCCTGGCCGCCGGGCTGGCCGCCGGGCTGGGCCTGGGCGCCGTCGCGCTCCTGGCCGCCCTAGGGTGCGCGCCGCCAAAGTTCGTGGGCGTGCTGCCCCCGCTGTAGCTCCTCGTCAGCGTCGCCAGAAGGACGCATTTTATATTTTCAACTGGCAGGATGTGGCTGCTGATGAAGTCATTGACCCTGATGTAACCCCTTTTGATGAGGTACAGGATGCTCCAGGAGTTACCCCAAGTTTTCCTGCAGGCCCCAATGCTCGACCACATGAGCTTTTTGAGGCATTTTTTGATAAGGAGGTTACTGACTTTGTCATACAAGAGACAAATAAGCACTACCAAGTCCAGGTTAACTTTTTTGGCAAGGTGACCAAGGGCCACATGAAGCGGTGGACCCCAGTGACTCATCCCGAGTTCATGGTGTTCCTGGCTAATGCCTCATGTGAAGAAGCACAGGTTGGCTGACTATTGGATCACCAAAGATCTGATATCCACCCCTGCCTTCGGGAAATACATCTCTCGGGACCGGTACCTCGACATCCTCGGAGCGCTCCATCTTGTCACCAACACCGACATGCATCTCCCTGACAAACTGTGGAAGATTAGGACGTTGTACGAGATGATGAGAGAACGTTTCACGTCCTACTTCATGCCCTTCTGCAACGTCTGTATTGACGAGTCTCTTGTGCTGTTCCGGGGAAAGCTGAGCTTCAGGCAGTACATCCCCTCAAAGAGACATCGCTTTGGTATAAAGTTCTTTGTGCTGTGCGATTGCCAAACTGGCTATGTCCTGGACTTCCTGGTCTACAGCGGGAAGGAAGGGGACGTGGCAATAGACCCCCTCATTGGCTTTGGCGGAGCAGTGGTTCAAGCCATGATGAACCGGTACTTCGAGAAGAATCACGTCCTCTACACGGACAACTACTACACGTCCCCCACTCTCTCAAAGTACCTCCATCAGCGCCAGACGGGGACTGTAGGCACAGTTAGAGCGAAAAGGAAGGGCATGCCAAGTTTCCCTCCTAAAACAAAGAAAGGCGATGTCTTCAAGAAGAAGTCGGGACCCATTCTGGCTATCCACTGGCACGACCAGCGGAAGGTCAACCTCCTGAGCACCGTCCACAAGGGGGAAATGGTTGAGACTGGCAAGGTGGATCGCCGCACCCAAGTCAGGGTGACCAAGCCCGATGCTGTAATTGACTACAACATAAATATGAGGCTGGTGGACAAGTCCGACATGCAGATAAGCTTCATCGACTGTCTGCGTACCTCGTGCAGATGGTACAAAAAGTTCTTTCTGCACATGGTGGACATGTCAATGCTGAATGCCTACAATATCTACAGGCTTCGGAATCCGCGCACACCCAGGAAGTTCAGTAGCCTGCGGAGGTTCCAAAAACAGGTGTTAGTGGAGCTCCTGGACAGGTATGCTATGCCACAGAGGGCAGTGGCACAACCTGGGCGCCCCGTTCAGGACCGCATGCAGTGTGCACAGTATCTAAATGTGCACAAGCTCGGTTACCTGCCTCTGGAACGAGATGGAGTCACCATTAGCAGAAGGCGGTGCCATGTCTGCTGGAACAGCCAGGTGAGGCCGAGAAAGCAGAAAAAGACCACCATGCAGTGTGTGGAGTGCCAGCTGTCACTATGTGCTATACCGTGCTTTGCTGAATACCACACCAAGCAGGAGTACTAACTAATAATCATAGTGAAAGTACCAAAGACTGACAATATGTATGTATATAGGCAACAAGTGGAAATAAAACAATGTACAGGTGTATTGTGATAAAAAAGTCATGTATTATGAAAACATATATAAATAAGTGAAAAAAGACACAATAAATTGTATATAAAACTTTTACAAAGCATATAACTAAGTGAAAGTGACACATGACATAATATTAGATGGCCAAAGTATAATAAACACCTGTGATAACGAATAATCAGTGCCTAATATAACAATAACCTACCTCAATTACTAATAAAATGTACCGTATCAAGTGAAAATGAGCATTATCAGTGACAGTGACACTCTCTCAAGCATATTTACCAAAGTGAAAGTGACACACGAACTAATATTAGATGGCCAAAGTATAATAAACACCTGTGATAACGAATAATCAGTGCCTAATATAACAATAACCTACCTCAATTACTAATAAAATGTACCGTATCAAGTGAAAATGAGCATTATCAGTGACAGTGACACTCTCTCAAGCATACTTACCAAAGTGAAAGTGACACACGAACTAATATTAGATGGCCAAAGTATAATAAACACCTGTGATAACGAATAATCAGTGCCTAATATAACAATAACCTACCTCAATTACTCATAAAAACTACGGTATCGAGTGAAAATGTGAAATATTAGTGACAATGATAGCCTAATACACATATTTTATATAATTGGACTCCAAATAACTATAATAACATCACTATCAATACATAAAATCGCCTCCGGGAGGTAAAAAGTTTGGCGCGACGAGTGGCTAAGTGCGCAGTAGGTTAGCCAAGCCGGGGCCTGGGCCAAGGCGACGCATCCGAACGCGGGATGATTTTCACGCATAAAAATCACTCCACTTCCCGCGCTCACCATTATGCAATCACTTGGGCTAGAGACCTCTACTCAACGGCATTCTACACATGAAGGTTTGTGCAACATTTTTCTGTTTTTTTATAACTTTGTGTAATGTATTTCAGGAGTAACATGTGAATCAACATGGACCAAAATTCCTGAAAACCCCCGGTCACAGAGTACAGTCACGATATACCCTAGCCGGGGTTGGAGGGTTAATGGTCAAAGGAATCTGCTGATATAAACGTAAACACCATATGTCCGCATCGTCGTCTTCTTCTTCTTCCGTCTACTAGCGAGTTTGTCTTGCTCTTGAAGATCAGATCAGATGTGGTTCGGGAAGTAATGCCTTAACAACGGCACTTCCCTGAGAGGTTCTTGTAATTTTCCTTTTGTGATTTTCCTTTTGTGACATGCTCTGTTATATTATATTGTATTGAAAGCACCCTTGTCTTGTTGTCTTGAAAGCACCCTTGGGACGCTCCGATCACTGAACTATAAATAGTAGCGTATCAGAACGTCCAAAGGTGCGTTTTCAAGCTCAAGACTGAATGCGCTTGCAGAAAATGCGGTGCAAGCCAGTAGCGCATCGGAGCGTCCCAAGGATGCGTTCAAGAGCAAAACAAACTCTCTAGCAGACGATATGGTGTTTACGTTTATATCAGTAGCTTCCTTTGACCATTATTCTGAATGTTTTGAAGTAGGTAAAAGGCTACAATGACAATGGTAAACTTTTAAAGTGAATTCATGAGCATATGATATGTGTGTGCTCCATTATGTGTCATTTGAGTGGACTAATGCCTCAAAAAGGGGACTTTGGGACTTCTTGAAATTCGGACCATCGGGTGAATTCGGATTTGGCCTCAAATTGAAAATTCGGACTATTGGGAGATTCGAATCATCGGTCGTCGGATTAAAGGACTTTTACTGTACTAGGTGTATGTTACTGGATATTTATGATTTAAATAAGTGCTACATTTTCGATAAATCTGGTTATATGGCTTTGCAATTTTAGGGAAATCATGAGCCGATTTCCGACATTTAGCTAGTCTTTTTAGATTCTCAAAATCCGATCCAAGTTTTGCCAAAAATTGGCTCGGGTTTTCCAAAATTATGCTTTTTGGGGTTTGCAATTTAGGGAAACATGAGCCAAAATTCTAAATTAGGTTACTGTAATTTGTTTACTCTTAAAACTCGCAAAATTCGAGCCAAGTTTTGCCAAAACTTGGCTCGGGTTTTCCAAAATTCAGGTTTTATGGCTTTGCAATTTCGGGAAACCTGAGCCAAATTTCTAAATGAGGTTACTGTCATTTTGTTGTCTAGAAACTCTCAAAATCTGAGCCAGCTTTGGCCAAAACTTGGCTCGGGTTTTCGAAATATTGGGTTTTAGGCCTTTGAAATACCTTAAAACCGAGCCAAGTTTTGCTAAAATACGTTTTAATCGCCGTTTTACGCATTTAACCCCTCATTTTCCCTGTACTTCATAGCCCTCCCCACTATCGGGCGGCGTGTCTTAAGATCGTTGTATAATGGGGAAAATGGTTTCGCCGAGGGTTGTAATTATTTCCAAACACTATATACAGTATTGATGAAAACTAACAGGGAAAAATAAAAAAATCCATGGGAAAATTGGTGACCATCTTATTTAGTTTTTCCAATATTCCCATATTCAAAATATGCTACAGGGGGGCAATGCCTAGTGAGTTAATTGCTCAATAGGTGGCGTTCTGAGAGTGAGGGTCCGAGCCTGGGGAGTGAGACTGTGAAGCACAGAGGCGAAGCAGCTTCAGAGATGGAGTTAGGTTCGAGCCGTAAATAGGTGCTTCGCATGTCTCACTCCCTAGACTGGAACAAGACCTCACAGGCCTCATCGTGTTCAGCGGTAGAGTGTAAATGCTATCAGCCTATGCCCGAGAGGGAGTAGTTGGTATATAGAAAAAAAAAAAAAAAAAATCCTATAGGCCTAGGCTAGCCTAAAACAACTAAAAATGAAGGAAAAAACAAAAATACAACCTTAAAAATCGTGGCTGGGTAAATGGTAGGCTAACATTGGTTAGGCTAGCCTAGCCGATAATATTCAAGACCTCTTTCGCAGCCCTATTAGAAATAATTTATTAGGGAAAATAGGGACCAATAGACTCTCCATATTTTTCTCATTATAGGCTAGTCCGCATGGAGGAATTTCGGGTAAGATCCTGTGTAGCGGGAGGAACCGTTTTTCAGATGCCGATTTACTAAGAAACATTGAACAATATCTTTAACCTAACCAAAACCTAACCTAGTATATTAGTGGACCATTTATTAATGTAAAATGTAAAAATATATTGTAGCATTACCAAATTATTGAGATATATGTACAGGTCCACCCGCTATACAGGATTATACCAAACAAAGCATTGCACCCAATGAATCCTTCGACCTGGGTCCTCTTCTTCTTGTTTTGAAAGATGCGGTGAGTGCGATTCACCCAATAAATGGCTTGAACGTTAGGCCCTACTCACAAAAACGATATTATATTATATTAGGCCTATATTAGGCTAGGGTATATTAGGGTTAGGTTAGGTTAATCTAATCTAATATAATAATAATATTTGTACATTTTGGAAGCGTGCATGGCCTTCCCACAATTTTCCTTACCTAGGGCCTACTGTAAAAGCGCGATTCACCCAATAGAGACTTTTAAGATAGTGTCAGGAAAGTATGATGAGGATGTGTGTGAAGGTATCTTCTTGATGTGGGAGGGAACAAGAACGAGAGGACACTCAAAGAAAATTTACAAAGAAAGAAATAGGCTTGAGAAGGCAAAGAACTCATTTTGTGATAGAGTGGTAAATGAGTGGAACGCACTGCCCCAGTATGTAGTCGATTCCGAATCAATAAGGGAGTTTGAAAGTAATCTTGATAGGCCTAAAGCATGGGGAAGAAAAGATTTGAAGTTTGATTATAAAGCAAAAATACAGAATAGCCTAGGCCTAGTAAAAATGTTGCGTCTGCTACCGCCGCCGCCAACACCGTGAACGACCACAGCAGTGCAAGTACTGGTACTGAGCTGGATACACAGGCCTAGTTTGCCTTTTTCCAGAGGATCTACTGTAATACTGTAATACAATAAATGGCGCCATTTGACGGAGTCTCTTCAGATTAATGAATAATGGGTAGCCTACATTTGCATTAACTTAGGCTAGTAGCCTAAGTTAATGCAAATCCTCCACTCAAACCATGAAAAACAACAATTAAACACTAGGCCTAGGCTATAGGCCTAGGCGAATGCCGGCTGATTCGGCCCATATAGAGGCTGATTCGGACCATAACATTGGCTGATTCGGACCATTCAGTGGCTGATTCGGACCATTGTAATGTTTTGAACTATAAACTTATAAAATACACGACAATTCAACCACTATACAAACAAAAAACATCATTGGATTGGCAGGAACTTTTAATTGTCCTTGTCTCGCAACCATTAAATGGTTCAATTTGACCACTTGCGAGTTTTTAGGCTATAAGGAAGTTAGGAAGTTCGGCCTGTAACCATCGATATTAAACACAAATACAGTAATTATGTAGGTTCATTATGGATAAATAGTATGTTGAATTTGGTTTTATGTATTAATTAATGTACTAAAACCGTATTATAGCGAGTTATTCTGCTAAATATCGATGTCTACAGCTCCAACTTCCTTACATAATAAAACTCGCAAGTTGTGAATTGACGATTTATTTTCGATTCAGACTATGTGGTGTACAGTTGAGGACAGGAAATTCTGACACTGACAAACCAGACTGGTTCAAATATCAATCCATCAAGCCATCGTTCATAGAACGAACTCCTGGATGGAAGAGTGCGCCAAAACAACAATCTTGTTTTCTATATAAAGGGTTGATGACAAAGTGTCACTGTCAGTACAACTTATTATTTAAGAAGTTTTATGTGGTTGTGGTACAAGACGGCATTTCATCTTTGCCACGGCACAGCAGTTGTTATTATTAGGACAAGCCAAGACTTGGTTTATTGACGGGACTTTTAAAGTAATCAAGTCTCCCTTTTACCAACTCATGTCTATACACTCTTTTATCGAATCAGGGGATGACATGAAACAACTCTCATTGTGTTTTTGTGTGATGTCCGGGAAAGGAAGTAAAGATTACAAAACTGTTTTTAGGGCGATAATAGATATGCTTCCAGTGGATTATGCAGTGACTTCATTTGTAGTAGACTATGAAAAAGGGCAACTATAAGCATTAATCACAATCATAGTGTACAGTATATGTATCTAAGCATTCCAGTTTGGTTTTATTGACAACTATATGTATTTAGGCTATAAGCAATTATTAATCAAAATCATACACAACAATAGTGTTTATTTATATCTACTCCTTCGATAAATTTATATATTAGGCTATATAAACAGCATTATAGCCTACGGTACTATGTACGAAACCTAATAACAAGATTAATAAAACTACATTAAGTCAAAATAATCATAATAATTTCATATGATAATGATCATGGTCCGAATGGGCCGAGTAAGCCTAGGACGAATATATTGTGGTCCGAATGAGCCTGGGACGAATTAATGTGGTCCGAATGAGCCTGGGCCGAATCAGCCGGCTACCGGCCTAGGCCTATTCCTTGGAAAAAATATAAAGAAACTTGGTAAATAAGGCAGCTCTAGCTGTCTTGAATGTTACCGCCTAGCCTAGTATCATTAGCCTAGTATGAGGAAAACTGATAACGGAACCCTGCGATTTCCTGTCAAATCAATGGGCCACTTGCGAGTTTCGGTCTATAGGCCTAGGCCTAAGGAAGTTGGAGCTGTAGACATCGATAATTAACAGAATTATCACCTAAATTGCGGTTGTAGGCTAGGCTAGAGCCTAGTGCTTATTTATATAAATAGGCCTAGCCTAGGCTAGGCTATATAAAACCCAATTCAACATAGGCCTAGGCCTACTTTTTATCCATTAGAAACCTACATTATTAAGTATAACTAAATAAGTTGGTCACCAATTATTTTGCAATATTTGAAAACAAATATGGATTTTATATGCTCTAAACATAATATGAAAATGTGTTTTAAGCCTCGGCAAAACCTAATAAAAATATATGGTACTAAAATGGAATTTTGTCGTAACATGGTTGTCAATACCTTCCTATAGACGGCACCGATTCGTACACACGCCATTTTCACCTGTCTCCCGAGGTCTGTCCACCAGCTTTTTAGTCTACTCCACCTGCCCATCTCTGTCGATAGGTTGGGTTGTTTGGTTAGGTTAATATACTAGGTTTCAGAAACAAGATTCGTAGTTGCGGTAGTATTTACGGTATCTGGACACTTCGAGCGAATTCATATTCGAGCGGAGGCGCATTTAGGTTAAGTTAAGTTAGGTTAGGTTAGGTTAGGTTAGGTTAAGTTAGGTTAGGTTAATTAGGTTAGATTGTGCATCCGCTCGATCAGGAATTCGCTCGAAGTGACTCGCATTCACAGATACGGCCGAATACCAGTAGGCTACTAAATGGGCGCCGGCCCAACCGCCATGTTGTATCCCACGTAGGCCTACTAGGTAGCCTACTACGGACACATTGTAGGCGTTAGGTGTGGATTAGGCTTGTATCCAATGTACTAGGTCTATGTTACTGGATATTTATGATTTAGGCCTATATAAGTGCTACGTTTTCGATAAATCTGGTTATATGGCTTTGCAATTAGGGAAATCATGAGCCGATTTCCGACATTTAGTTAGTCTTTTTCGATTCTCAAAATACGATCCAAGTTTTGCCAAAAATTGGCTCGGGTTTTCCAAAATTATGCTTTTTGGGGTTTGCAATTTAGGGAAACATGAGCCAAAATTCTAAATTAGGTTACTGTAATTTGTTTACTATTAAAATTCGCAAAATCCGAGCCAAGTTTTGCCAAAACTTGGCTCGGGTTTTCCAATATTCGGGTTTTATGGCTTTGCAATTTCGGGAAACCTGAGCCAAATTTCTAAATGAGGTTACTGTCATTTTGTTGTCTACAAACTCTCAATATCCGAGCCAGCTTTGGCCAAAACTTGGCTCGGATTTTCGAAATATTGGGTTTTAGGCCTTAGAAATACCTTAAAACCTGAGCCAAGTCTTGCTAAAATACGTTTTAATCGCCGTTTTACGCATTTAACCCCTCATTTTTCCTGTACGTCATAGCCCTCCCCACTATCGGGCGGCGTGTCTTAAGATCGTTGTATAATGGGGAAAACGGTTTCGCCGAGGGTTGTAATTATTTCCAAACACTATATATTGATGAAAACTAACTGGGAAAAATAAAATAATCCATGGGAAAATTGGTGCCCATCTTATTTAGTTTTTCCCATTATTATTGTAGGCCTAGGCTATTTCAGTTGAATATCGATGTTTAGGCTATGTCTCCAACTTCCTTATAGCCTTGCCTGAAACTCGCAGTGGTCAATTGATAGTGATAGGCTACTGGCTAGGCTAACCAAGACAGGGAAGAGTGACAGCAGGAAAACCACATTGCTACAATATACCTATAGGCTAATAGACGCCCAAACAGCCTGTCAAATGTGTCATACAGCCGTCATTAAGTCATACATCTACATATTTACACAAATCAGCTGACCGCAACAGGTACGATTCAGATGTAAACATTGATTTTTTGGGGGCAATAATACGAAACTCGCTTTCTCTTCTTACCTTTCCCAGCAGGATTGGTCAAAAATACTTTGAAATGTTTCACGAGTTCATGATTCGTCACTCGGCCACCCCTGAATATCATAAAATCCTTCACAGCGTCGAGAGTAAATTCTTCCACCTGAGATGCCATTACTTCTTCTTCTTCTTCTTCTGGGACTGGGAACGGTCGACAGTCACAAACAGGGTAGCCTTGCCGACCTCGCCTTTATATCGGCTTTAGCCCTCAAGGAAACAAATATGAACACTATAGTCGGTTTTATTTCAGCTGATGGCTAATTGAATCCTTTGGAAGCTGATTTATCGATACCTAATGGACAAAATATGAAAGTACTATGTTTCTTCATCTTCTCATCACTAAGTATTCATTATTAGGCTAACAACATATTTTGTCTACAACATTTTCATAAAAGCTAAGTAATTAAGATAAAGATAAAGAAATTTACCGTCAGCTGGAAAAAATCTAGTATAGGCCTAGTAGGAAAGATAGGAAAGAAAGGTCGAAGAGAGTTCCTTTCATTGCGGAGTATAAGTGTGTGTAGGCCTTCTGTTACAAGTTATATATACAGTATACGGTATATACAGTATATATATATATATATATATTTAATATTTAATATCCATCATTGACGATATGTCATAATAGTCTCTATTCAAGCGCCGCGGTAACCATGCAGTTTTGAATCTGCCGCACGGGGAAGAACAGAGTACTCATCATAAGTGCAACGCTAATTCTTGTCTTATGATTGGGTACCGACTACAATAATACCTTCGTAAAAAATAAAAAATTAAATTATACTTAAACTGTGTAATACTAAGCTTTCCATCTCGGTGGATTTCTTATGTGTGGATCCCTGACGCTACTAACCAAGCGTCCATACGTCCTTCTCTTCCCCGCGGGCAACCTGGTTGGACGTGTGTCCCCCGAGCTCTGCCACATTTTTTGTTCGCTCAATTCTCGTGAGTCCTTGCTCATTTAGATATATATCTGAGTTGTATTGAACAGGGTTTAGACTAGCTATAGCTCAGGCTGCCCCATTGGTATGCCCGCAGGAAGTGTTAAATTAGGGTACGTTACAGGCGCGTACGTGTTCTCCAGGACCGATGCCTCATGGTTTGTGATATTTGTTTTTCTGCTGCGCCTTAGCTATTGTTTTCTCTATTTAGGAGGCTATGATCTTCGCAGAATAGCATGCGTTGTACATCGTGAAAAGATGCCGCATGTTTATTATTGTAGTAGACGCGCTAGTTTAAGGGTTGTCACACGTGGTGTGGAGCCTTCTAGCGTACGAGTCTGCATACGGGCCCCTCTCGTGGGCCTCTTATCTCCGTGCTGCGGCTGTGATGTCTCCAGGTGTCGACGTCTTCATTCAGAATACTTCTTCAAGCCTCGTGGCTAGCCTCAGTAGGGGTCTCCGTTAGCTGTTAGGGGTTATTTTATATTTACCATTTTATGTGTGATATAATTGTCCCCCTTTTCTTGGCCCCCCTTGTTGTTGCATGTCGATAACGTGCGTTGGGAGCCTAGGAGACGTCCTTTATGTTTTGTTGGGGTTTTGCGGTTTAGTCATCCAGGGTAGTTGACTTCTCCGTGGTTGTTCTGGCCCGCCAGACCTCGTTCTGTGTTTCGAGGCCTGGATCCCGCCGTGCCGGTGGCCGGGCACAACCAACCATGAGTAGTGTGCCACTACACACCTTTTGCGGCGGGCATGCCTAGTCCGGCGGAAAGGGTCGGTCTGTTGACCGGATTTTTTACTCGCCCTGCGAACAGTCCAGTACCTCGCCGCCCGGCGGGACTAAGAGGGTACAAGCAGTTGGTCCGGCTAACAGAATAGCCATAGGCACTGTGGACGGTCCATTACCTCGCCCTGCTCAGCAGCGCAAGTAGGACAAGTATCTTTCCAGCTAGTCAACTAGCCACAGGAAGACACAGGATCGGGTTCCAGTTAGGGCCAGTGACCCATGTCACAGGTAAGCAGTCACGTGAAAACCCCGTTATAAAGGGGGTGAGTTTTTTTTACGTTAGCTCTCAGGCGGCGGAAATATAGTTGGCGGTGGTCAACTAGTTTTCCAGCATCTAGGAGTCGGTAGGCTGTGTGAACACCTCTCAGGTTATCCTTATGAGCATTGATTCCTGGAAATGTCTATTTCCAGATCTCGTCACATCTTGAGCAACACTTCAGAGGATCGTTTCCCGGCGGGGAGGGGAGTTCAGTAACCATGCCTCAGTTTTCAATTTGTGCCACGCCTACCTGTCTTCTAGTCCCAATCACAGCTAATAAGCTGTGTATTAGATGCGTGAAATGCCTAGACAAGTCAAAATTGTTGTGTACTTCTCGGAAATGTCCAATTTGTTCAGACCTTTTTGAAGAATGGATCGCTAGCCAAGATATGTCATGCTTGCTAGCCTTGATACAAATAAAGAATAAATTTGCTTCATACACCACCAGGGTGGCGAATGTAGAACTTTTTTGTGATAATGCCGAACTGCTACGGCTTATTTCCCTTTACTCTTATGAAGATCCCCCATGATTTCAGTCAAATCCCCTTGTTGCAACTAACTTCCCCCATTCAGTTAGTCAGTCAACACTTTCGGTAATAATAATAATAATAATCTTCTGGTTACTTATATAGCGCCCGTATCTCCTCCTTCAAGGATTCACAAGCGCTTGTAGAGCCTTTTGCGTGTGAGGCTCACTCCCCTCCCCACTCTAAGAGAAGAACTCATTCTGTGTCGCCGGAGCCCCGGCCTCCTTCTCAACTGCAGTCACCCCTACGACTTAATGAGAGGTCTTCGAGCATGGACCAGCAGTCCCCTAAGAGGCGAAAATTGTCCAGTCCGTCACAGGACTCCTTTTCTTCCACGGAGCCCGATAGCCCCCCCACCCAAGTGTGTAAGTCTAGTTCTCGACCCGTCTCATCGGCGTCTGCATCGGAGACGCCAGAGTTTTTTCCCGGTCTCCTCGGGACAGACGCCGAGGGGCATCAGTCGGCCGCTAGGGTTAGATTCAAGGCGAGGGTTGTACTGCAAGGAGCTAATTTAGTTCTATCTAAAGGATATTTCCCTTGTGTTGAGCTAAATTTGTCTGATTCTACGGCGTCTGCCCCGGAGCGGCCCCGCAAGGTAGCGGAGGGTGTCTCGACACCCTGTCCGACGACGTGTGGTACAAGTAATATTCTTACACCTAGTAAGATAACCCCCTTTTGTAGTGCAGGACAGGGGCAACCTGAAACGGCGATCCATTCGGAGCCGATACCACGTAGTGTAGAATCGCCGGGGGATAATATGTTCCATTACCCAGCTCAAAAAGAAGTAGATAAGGTACTCGACAGCACAGGTACTAGTGGACAGGTTGGGGAGTCAGAGACAGTAGAAAAGGTAGGGTCCATGTCTCTCAAGAAGCCACGCCCTCAATGTGTTACGGCGAAACATTTAGATGAACTATTACAACAAGTGTTGAAACAGTGTGCTATCTCTAAACGGGTCCGCGAGATTCTCCCACCGGCAGTGGGATTTCCCTCAGTTGTATCTATACTCTCTCCCGCCGTGGACTATGACGTTCAACCACTCACCGCTGTCCCCTTGGTTAGTACGGGAACACAACAAAGCGTACCAGTTCACCCCTATTATCACCACCTAAAGTAAATCTATTGTCAGATTCAGCTACGGCCGCAGCTACAACGCCGGCTATTAGTTTTTCACAGCCTACGAAGCTTTTGTTTACCGTCACATCTAGTCCACCGGCGGCGGCGGAAGGTATTAAACCTCCGCTGGGAAACATGGTTTACCATTGCTCCAATCCGGCCTTTTACCCTCCTTCAGTTTCAAAACAAACAAAGGGTGCAATCCCTCACTGGCAAGAACCAGTAGGTATGTGGTGTCCGGTTAACCCGCCCAAGTCGGGAAACGGACACAGATCCATAATGGGGGAAATCCCAGTACCGAGGGAGTGGACCATATAAGTGAACAAACATAGGGAATTTAGGGCAAGAGATGCCCAAGGTAGGTTGGCGACAGTACAGATAGACGCGTTCCCAGACAACACGAACTATCAATATTTTGTATATGTAGCCAGGCAACTTGCCCCTCCTTCCCCAGGAGACCTTCTCTGCCCAGATTGCTCCCGCCCTTACGGTGTTCACAGTTACGATTCGGCTAAACCAAATGAACCGAGATTCATTAAATCCCCAGTAACTATGTCAGCAGAACAAAGGGCAATAAACCTGGGGGAGGTGGGACACGGGCCATGGGTGGAATGGGATCAGGAAGTCCAACAGTTTGCCATTGCTCTCAAGTCTAACTCTTCTCTGGCGGTGCCCCCGCCGCGCCATATGGAGTTTGATTTGCTGAAGCCCCAACCTGGGGGAGTTCCCAGAGCCGAGATTGAGTTCCTTACAGCCACTCAATTAGCACTAACTGATTTTCCGGAACCTTTCCATGCTCCTGAACCTATTGACCTCCGACGTGAGTTCCTCCTACGGGATAGTACTCAACGTAAATTCACGGGTTTCCTCCTGTCGAGAGACATGGCCCAAGTCATTGCTAAACCTATTGCTAATCCCAAAAAGGGCCGGAATGAGGCAATCAAAGCTTTTCAAAATTATCTGCTACCCCATCCGGCGAGGTCAATCATGGACATACGGACGTCCCTATTTGAGGCAGTCCGGGCTAGACAGCTTCTCAGACTCCATATGGTAAAAGGCTTGCCTGAGAATGTGTATTACAGAGTCATTTTTTCCCCAGTGTTAACTCCATCCATTATGAATGCACAAACTAAGAAGGATGTAGAAATAATGCTCAGCCCTGCCTTACCAAACTCAGTTTAGACATCGGTAAGGCTAGGTTAACTACCACTTGAATGAAAGACATGTCTGTGGCCGGCGACAGGCGGACTTCACATGTTTCCTACTCCTGGAGGATTCTCAGCTTCTTCCTCCCTCCCGAAGCTTTGTACAGGCACGCGGATACGAGGAAAATCCCGTAGATAGCACCCAGGCATGCGCCAAGGGACTTTACGGTTGTTCCCGGGCTGCGCCCCGGCGGACGTAGACACAGGGGTTACGCGGCGACCTCTAACGTATTTGCCGTCCCCCTATGATAGGCTCACTGCATGAGTAATGCAGGATTCCCCCTGATAGTTCACACCGAATCAACAGCCTATGTGTCACGTCCACATACCTATAAGCTCTGCCGGCACAACTTTCCCCTCGAAGACTTAGACTTCAGAAGCAGTTGATGCATTTTACAAAATTTTAATCCAGAACTTCTTACGAACATGGTACATTAAAAAGTGAATCTACACACTTGTAGTGTTTGAAAGGAATCAAGGAAATGGACATCCGCCGGTCCCCGGCTACTTCAGTCAAATGGGACGATAAACGATCCTAGGTCTCCTGCTCTATACCACTAGATTATACTCTCGGATAAGGTTGGATAGATGGTTCCACAGGCGCATAGGTTCAGCGTCGCTATGGGAACAATCCTACAAGCGAAACTGAAATAGGTACTCTTACAGACACAAGTGTAAATAGACGTACATGTTTAATGATAAGATGCTCAATTGAATGGGTCATGACCGACAACTTCAGAAGGAGAGGCAAGTCTTTAGCTTAAATAACCTATAGCACTCGGGCGTAATACGCTGGGAATTTGTGTGCTCTTCGAGGTAATCAGGCGCTCGAACCACACTGGAATTCACGACCGCCTCTTGGCCATGCTTTGGGCGACTGGGAAAGTTGTCGTCGACATATCCCGGTCGGCTCTACGGTAAGACAAAGGGTGAGAGGTGTTTTTTCCGGTGCAGTCCCGCCGGACCTCCCCTCCTTCCGGAGTAAGACTCGTTCAGAAGTTAATAAGAGGAAATATCTCGACTTCTTAAGTTTCAGACCACTCTCACTAGGGTGTGGTATGTTTTCTGTAGGGAGAAGTGTATTCTTATGCCTACAGTGTGAGTAAACTACGAAAGGACCCCGAGGACTTCGGTCAAATAAAATTTGTATCTTATGCAAGCTTAAACAGACTACGAATTGGGGTAGATAAGGATGAATCGTAGGGACAAGGTAGAACAAGCCTCCCCTCTTGTGGTTTCGCATGGCCTGCGCACACAGGTACCTTGCGGGAAGTTACAGCCCTAGTAAAACCTTGTTACCTTTAATGCTTCCAAAACCCAATTTCTCCATCTATCTACCCGTAAGGAACTCCCAGCGGACTATCCCTTATTCTTCAACAATACAAAAATCAATCCTTCATCTTCTCTCAATATTCTTGGTGTTTCTTTTTCTTCTGCTCTCAGTTGGAAGGACCATATTACCAGTCTTGCTAAGGCAACCTCCCAGAAGCTGGGTGTGCTCAACCGCCTTAGGGGGGTTCCTTTCCCCTGCACAGCTTCTTGCTCTGTACAGGGGCATAGTGCGTCCTTGTATTGAGTATTGTTCACATGTGTGGGGAGGTTCCTCTCACACCGCTCTCCTAGAAAAAGTTGAAAGGAAGGCCTTTCGTATCATTAACTCCCGTCCACTCACCAACTGTCTGCAATCTCTCTCTCTCCGCCGCAATGTTGCATCTCTCTCGCTATTCTATCGCTACCATAATAATCAGTGTTCCTCAGAGCTTTCCCAGTGTATACCACCTCCTTTACGTAGGGCACGTGGTACCCGTCTTGCAACTCAATCCCACCCCTACTCTGTGCAACTCTCCAACCCGAGAGTGAAACGTTACTCTGTCTTTCTTCTACTCAACAGCTGAGCTCTGGAACTCTCTCCCAGAATCAGTCTTTCCCTCTTCCTATGACTTAAATTGCTTCAAACTCCGTGTGTCCAGGCATTTTGGCTCGAACGTCCCTTGATTTTGGCCCTGCCACTCTTTCAACTATGGCTCCCGCTATAGGCAGTTCTGCCTTTTGCCTCCCTCAATCACATAGAAAAAAAATAAAAAAAAATATGATCATGCCTAATTGTCATAATCCACAATCAAAGGACGATGGGTTGTCAACCACACCGGACCTCCCCGAAGTAGCGAGGGACAGGACAGTGTCCTAAACACGGGACATCTGCCTAATATGTTTCCTTTTACAAGACAGGGAGTAACCCTGAAAGGGTTCTTCATCAGGTCTGACGGCTCTCATCCACCCATATACCTCACCGAGGATGCCCCCGGAAGAGTTGTTAAAATGGGTATCCCAACGCTGACGGGAATAGAGTAGTACCAACATGGCCTCCCTTCACGCTGTATCAATCAGTTAGCCATGCCTCATCGGTTAGAAATTTAGAATCAAGGATAATCCCCGGGAACAGCTAAGAACCCTAGACAACTCGCAGGCGTAACGACGAGTGGAAGTCTATTAATCGCAGGATCCCCATAGGACGTGATGCGACAGGTCATTTGGGTCCGCAAGACGGGAATCAGGTTAACGGTCATTCCTTAGGATGTTACACATTTTAAATAAATTCGAAACAAGGCTTCTTACCCTTTTAAGGCCCTTAGCAGTTTTTCCACCAACATAGCTGGCCAATAAGTTAACTCCCTCCCAGTCGTCCTCCTGCTACTTTACTCATACTGTATGCAAACAGAAGTTAGTATTAAGGTCACTCCCTAAGTATGTCGTGACGATTGTCCTCTTTCTGTAGGCATACAGGAGTTAATATTCATGTCTATACACTGTATGCAAGCAGAAAGTCATATTCATGTCTACAACCGCCGTCATGTCAGCTCAAGTCCAGCAGTTCAAATCCATACAAATTCTTGAGAAATTCTCAGCTAGCTAGGTCTTTCCTGGCCCTAAAATGAAAGTTCAGAGGGCTGTGTTTCCCAGGGGTCATGGGAAAATACTTGAGCCAGCAGGGCACGGCTACGGATCTCAGGTCCGCTAACCCGTCCTAGTTATATGTTCCCATAACCGTTACTATTTTATTTAAATGAATGAACACTGGTTTTACTGTCCAGGCTCCGACTAATGGGCATATCCCTTGGTGCTAGGTGAATGTTTTTTCGTTTTTAAGAATGTAGTAGGTCAGCACAACCTCATTACTTCAACCCCTCACCAGGGTCGTCCAAACAGATCTTCTCGTCACAAGAGTCATTCCCCCCTTACTCACAGAAGTATCAATGATTTGTAATCGGAGTCATCTCCGCGGCCACGCAGTGACCACTTAAGAAGTTACCCTCCTGACGCAAGATCGTGGTATGACCCAGACCTGTTAAGACACCCGTACCAGGTAATGTTGTGGCAGAAAGGTTCGTAATCTGTGCTATTTACTATTAAGGCCTACGGCGGAAAGAAAAAGGCGGGGGGGGGGGGGGGGGGAGTGTTCTAGTAGCCCAAGATCCCTAGAACCCCTACGCCGGATAATACCTCCGCCGGAGATTAGGATAAGTGTACATGATGTAATACTTAATTAAGAGCTAAGAAGAAAGGTCAAAATAATTTTCCTTTTGTTATTTTAAGTTTTTAAACGATATCTATCATAGTTGCAGCTATATAGAGTATGTGGTATACAGTTTAATTTTCTACCCAGAGAATGAACAATAAAAGTTATAAGTTTGGTTAGTATGAGAAGGTTTAGAGTTAAAATCTCCTTACAATTATCAGACGGGATCTCAAGCAAGAGATCCAGTCACTTAAAAGCAGATCTTCTTTGAAGTAACGCACTGCTTATCTCCTTTTATATTTTTTATAAGTATTGTATGTAAACAATAAAGACTTAAATAGTTATACGGATTCTGGTTTTGTGCCTTTGGATTGGTTGGCTGGTAGGTTTGTTGATATTGTCACGAATGTCCCCCTCCAGTCTTAAGAGATCAGGCATATCGTCAATGATGGAGGGGCCACTATTAAATTATAGGTTTGATTCCCGGAGGGAAGTAAAGAAAACCTAATATTTAGTAGGGTCTCTGTAATCATTGACGAAGCAGTGCTCTCCCGTGCATCCCCTTTCCATTCGCTTGATGTCTTAAAGTTTTATCTTGATATATCAGTGAAGGATGTATGGACGCTTGGTTAGTAGCGTCAGCGATCCACACATAAGAAATCCACCGAGATGGAAAGCTTAGTATAACACTGTTTAAGTATAATTTCCTTTTTTCTTTTTTTACGAAGGTTTTTTCGTAGTGGGTACCCAAGCATAAGACGATTCTATAAGAGAATTAGCGTTGCACTTATGACGAGTACTATGTTCTTCTCCGCGCGGCAGATTAAAAACTGGCTACCGCGGCGCTTGAATAGAGACTATTATGTTAACCCGGGAGCTGCGGGAAGACTCTTAAGAGTTCCCCCGGCGGACTGCGGGAAGACTCTCTGGAGTAAGTAAAACTAAAAATCAACTTTTTACATCGAATTTTTTTTTTTTTTTTTATTTTTATTTTTTTTATTTTTTTTTTTTTTTTGGCCCCTGGGCCATGCAAAATCTCAGTCCTCTACCTCCCCTCCTTCCCCACTTTCCTCCTATTCCTCAGTTATCACCTATTTTCCCTATTATTCCCTTATTCTGAGGTATATTTTCGTGCTAACATTAGCGAGTTGCAAGCAGGGTGTTGTCATCACTGATGGCCATCGAGTGCAAGAGAGAGAGAGAGAGTATCGATCGACTGTGTCGCAGTGGCCTTGGGGAAAATTGGCGGGAAGGTAGCTTGCCTCACCCATACATTATACAACTAGCGGGCTATATCTCCGATTTTGACCATCCAAACGCTGTTTTCACTCGTTTTATTGTTGTTTCAGGTTAATACCTTTATAATCAACCCATAATAGGCGCATATGGATAATTATTAATGCTATTAATGGTACAATGAATATTTTAGTGACGAAAAACCTCAAATACGTCAGCACAGGGGGACGTTTTCATTTACCCCCGTGCGCACTTCAGAGGTTAATAGGCATATCGTCAATGATTACGGGGCCCCTACTAAATATTAGGTTTTCTTCACTTCCCTCCGGCAATGAAACCTAATATATATATATATATATATATACTGTATATATATATATATACAGGTATATACAATATACCGGTAAATATATATATATATATATATATATATATATATATATATATATATATATATATATATATATATATTGTACTCGCTAGGAAAATAAAACACGGAGATGCAAGCTTTCGTCTGTATTCCAAGACATCTTCCGGCGGATAGAGAAGAAAGGGTGGGAGTCAACTTATCTCTCCTAACCTGTGACAGTTACCAATCAGTAAGAAAAAATTAATAAATTTTTGACAATATATATATATATATTACCTCAGGGATCAGGTCTGGGACTTCTCCTATTCCTAGTACTGATGGGAGACATTAACGAAGGGATCACACAGTCCTTTGTAAAGTCAGTAAACATAGGTTAGCCTAAACAGAACCAGATGCGGAAATAACTTTAGCCGACCAGGCCAAGTGAGATATCTCTATTGGTCTAACTGGTAGAGTGCCTGCCTCATAACGCAAGGGTCCCGAGTTCAATTTCCAGCCAGGGAATATTTTTGGGAGGCTATTTCAGCATCTAACGAAGTTTAGGTGTGTTGGTAAAATTGTTAAGATGGTTGAGAGTAAGATCGGAGCTCCATAAATCCTCTTGCGGGTATGGTGTAAAAACCTATTCCTGGTTAGCCTAAACAGAACCAGATGCGGAAATAACTTGAGCCGACCAGGCCAAGTGAGATATCTCTAATGGTCTAACTGGTAGAGTGCCTGCCCCATAACCCTAGGGTCCCGAGTTCAATTTCCAGCCAGGGAATATTTTTGGGAGGCTATTTCAGCATCTAACGAAGTTTAGGTGTGTTGGTAAACTTGTTAAGATGGTTGAGAGTAAGATCGGAGCTCCATATCTCCTCTTTCGGGTATGGTGTAAAAACCTATTCCTACACCTTCCTCTCATCTTTCGCTGACGGCACAAATTTAAGCAGAAAAATAAACTCTGAAGACGATGTTACTGAACTCCAACAAGACCTTGACAAAATCTATGAGTGGGCTTCAAAAAACAATATGACCTTTAATGAAGAAACATTTGAAATGCTCAGATGTGTCACAAATGAACAACTTGGCGACTTGCACGCGATAGAGGTCTCCCAATCGAAGTAAAGACACATGTGAAGAGCCTAGGTGTCCACCTGAGCAAAAATGCAACATTCCAATACCCCATTGAAGAAACCACCATCATTAGGACATTCTACTCAAGAGAAGCAGACTGTCTCCTATTCCTCTGTAAAACTCTGGTACAGCCAATACTGGACTACTGCAGCCAGCTGTGGTCCCCTCACAGGAAAGGAGAAATCCAAACCCTTGAGTTGGTACAACATGAATTTACGAGGAATATCCGGGAAGTAAAAGACCTAACCTACTGGGAACGCCTAAAACAACAAACTCGGCTTGTACTCGCAGCAGAGGAGGAGGAAGCGGTACATAGCAATATATACCTGGAAAATGTTTGCACATTTTCTACCTTAAGCAAGTGTCACACTATAGCACCCGTCACACCTAGCCGATTTTAGGCCAAGACTGTCCGCGACCTAAGGGTCATGGACAGTCTTGGTCTACGTCGCCGCACATCATGGGCCGTCGCCAACATAACAAACAGGTCGGGATGGGTCTTCACATACCCCCTCAAAAGTTCAACATGCACAACTTTGAAAATCAAGTCGGCGTGGAGTGAGGTAAAATAATGGGACGTGAAAGGGACGGGAGGCTGATGGCGTGTGACGGCACTTGACGGCACTTGACGGGAAAAGGTAGGCGTCAGTGCGGCGGCACACGGCGGCACACGGCACCATAAATGAGGTCTGCGTCAGGCGGCGTCACCATAACAACCTGCGGGGATCAGCGGCGGCTTGCGGCGACCCAACGATGCCCTAACGGTCAATATATAAATAAACGACATAATTAAATAATTAAATAATAAATATATTATCAATAACCATCAAAATATAAGATTAGGTATATTAATTAGAGAAAAAATGAAAAATAACAACATTCAATACATAATTAAATTAATAATAATAATAAAATAACAGAATTAACTGAAATAATCAGTTAATAATCAACCGTCCATACTGAAGGGGTCGCCGTCCATCGGCACAGTAATGCATATTGACGCCGCCCTACCTCCTGTCGACGCCGTTCGTCGGGTCGTTGTCAACGCGCTACGCCGCAGATCGGCACTCCAGCGGCGACCTAGGTCTCACCTTCAGTCCTGCATGGGCTCCGCTCTACCCCGTCAGGTCGCCGTCATGCGGCGTGGCCATCCATACTGCGTCCCGTCCAAAACTCACCCCCCCCCAAATCCTTAAGCTCTTCGCCGAAGGTCGGCACTCCTGACCACGACTAAAGGTCGTGGTCAGTCTTGGCTCAAGTCGGCATGGTGTGACGCCTGCTTATGCCTAATTAAATGCCAACGCTCCACGACTTAAGGGTCGTAACAAGGTCTTTGTCTACATCGCCGCGCGACGTGGGTGGGCGCCAACTCAAGAGAGACATCGGGAGAGGTCGTCAGGGGCCTCAGAAAAAGTTTGACACGAACAACTCTCATATTCAGAGTCGGTGGCTAGTGAGGTCAAGGAAATGGACGGGATGGGGACGGTAGGCGGGTGGCATCCAGTAGGCATCAGACGGTACAAGGGCGTTGACCTGTCTGCGTCAGACGCCGCTATAAGGTAGGTCGCCATCAGGCAGCAAGCCGGTAACGCCCAGGCGGCGTCATAGGGGGAGGGCATACCGTGAGTCTGCGACCTGGCAACGTCGCACGGGACATCGTTGATAGAGGGTCTTGGGTTTTTTTTTTTAAGCTTGATGGAGGTCTAGTGAGGAAACTAAAAAATAAATGATATAAATAAATAGACCCCCAAAAATCACCACTGTCCCCTTAATCCAATCCCATCAACGAGTGACTATGTATAAACCCTTTCAATGGTGGTGACGTCTGTTTTGCCTTAGTTCTGCCCTACTTAGACGATTTTATGCAGCTTAAGAACGGTCTGTGGGAGTTAAGATAGATAAATGAGAGGAATGGAGGTCTTGTGATTGCTACAGGCCCTTTGTAAGCATAATACAATAACCTAATAGTTGTCAGACTATAACGAAAAGACGTCACCGGTACTGAAAGCGTTAACTATAGATGGCCTTGTTTTACCAATTACTCAAAGAACCACTTAATTAAGGGGAGATGGGCGTATTTATTTGCTCATTTATGGATCTTTTTATTATGTTTTTAGTTTCCTCCCTAGATCTAAAGCTTAATACCCCCCCCCCCCCCCACACACACACAAAAAACGTCGCCTCCGACGGACCGGTTTGCCTCGGTCGGGGTCAAGTGTGACGGAGTAGGGTCCAGTGTGACAGGGTGGCTGTCCATCGCCGCCGTAGTATCTATAGGCGCCGCCCTACCTCCTATAGGCGCCGCTCGTCAGGAGCAATGTCGCCAACCAGTTTGCGCGCTACGGCGCATGACACCGCCCCGGTGGCGTCATTAATCTCCCTTAGGTCTTGCATGGTTGCTGCTCGACCCTGTCCAGTTGCCGGTAGGCGGCGTGCCCGTCCATAGTGCCCGCCTTGAGCGTCCCGTCCCTCGATCACCCACGTTACTCGGAAGTGGTCTCCCCCTTCTATCGCCACTCCTTAAGTCGTGGAGCATCGGCACTTAATTCGGCATAGTGTGACACTTGCTTTAGCAGTCGGTGTGTTTGGCGAGGATCTCCTGGTTTGCAGGGTTGGGTACAATATTTTCTAGAGAATCAAGACCCTACTGACAGTAATTCTGAGTCAGAATGGCCCAAAAATATTCAACTGCCTCCCAAAGCAATTGAGGGACCTCACAAACTGCCCGGTGGAAAACTTAAAAAAACACCTGGACAAATTCATAAGAAACCTAGGCTACTAGACTGAGAGCCTAGACCCTTTATTCATGTGAAAGACGGCAAAAGGTTTGACATCATGAATATCAGGATTGACCCTCAGACGTTAAATTTCTACATTGATGCCGGGGCGCAGCCGGGGCTTTAACACCTAAATATCCCACAGTAGGAGGGTTAGAAATTAAATTTATTCATTCGAACACCGACAAGGCTTGAAATAGTACCCCCAGTACTATTAACTTTTGCAACATTTGTAGCCTTTCCTCTAATTTTCCCTCTGTTGAACACCATCTCTCCTCCTACAAACCTGATCTTATTTTCCTCACTGAATCGCAGGTGTCTGAAGCAACTACCAGCAGCCCCTTCTCTGTATATTCCTACTTTCTCTATCCTAGTTTCAAAGCCAAAGGCGGAAGTTGTGCATACGTGCACAACAAAGTCACTTGCTTCCCGATTTTGACTCCTCTGAATTCTCAACTTTATGGCTCAAACTATCCTATCATTCTCATACTAAATATTTCTGTTCTGTCTATCTTTCCCCTAACTCTACCGACTTTCCCTAATTCTTCGACTATCTAAACTCTAAAGTGGAACACATTCTATCCATCTCTCCTTTCTCAGAAATCTCCATCTTAGGAGATTTCAACGTTCACCACCGCCAATGCCTCTCCTCTCTTTCCACTGACCAACCTGGTGAACAAGCCTACGTCTTTTCTATCCTAAATGACCTAGAGCAGTTGGTTCAGCAACCCACCAGTATCCCGGATCGCTTCGGAGATCGACCCAACATTCTTGACTTGTTTCTAACTTCTAACCCTTCTTCTTACACTGTCGATCTTCTCTCTCCTTTGGGCTCCTCTGACCATAAACTTATCTCTGTCACCTCTCCTATCTCTTCAGTACGGCCACCCGATCCTCCCAGCCGGCGGCGCTTGTGGCACTTTGGCGATGCCAACTGGGAGGCTCTTCAGTAGTACTTCTTTGATTTCCCATGGAATGATTTTTGCTTCCGTGGCCGGGAACCCTCGGAGAATGCTGAAAGCATTATCGAGGTAATCTTATCGGGCATGGAGGCATACATTCCATCGTCTTTCTCTGACTAATGCAAAAAAATCTTGGTTTACTCACACTTGTTCTACTGCTGTCCGCAATAAGGAGGAAGCATTCAAATGGTACCGACACCTTAAAACTCAAGAATCTCATTCTTCCTATGTTTCTGCCCGGAATCAAGCCAAATCTGTTCTTCGACTTGCCAAACACTCTTTTTTCATCAATAATAAATGCACTGAACTACCCAACTCTAGTTCTTCCCAAGCTTTCTGGCATCTAGCCATAAACCTCTCCAACAATTTTTCTTATTTGTCTTTCCCTCCCCTTTTCCACTCTGATGGCACAACCATCACTTCTTCCTCTGACAAAGCTGAACTCTTCGCTCAAACTTTCACTAGAAACTCCACCTTGGATGATTCCGGTGTTATTCCTCCCTCTCCACCCCCCTCTCTCCTACTTATGCCTAACATCATAATCTCTTCCATGGATGTACTTTCCACCCTCTCTGGACTTAATACTAAGAAGGCGTACAGACCGGATGGTATTCCTCCTATTGTACTAAAAAAAATGTGCTTCTGTGCTGACTCCCTGCCTAGCCAAACTCTTCTGTCTCTGTCTCTCCTCTAACGTCTTTCCTTCTTTCTGGAAGTTTGCTCTCATTCAACCTGTCTCAAAGAAGGGTGACCGCTCTCAACCCTCCAACTATCGTCCAATTGTTCTCATTTCTTGCATCTTTAAAGTTTTTGAAATTATTCTTGCCTCAAAATTTCTTAGGCATTTATCTTCCCATAACCTACTCTCAGACCGCCAGTATGGCTTCCTTAAGGGCTGCTCTACTGGTGATCTTCTTTCTTATATTACTAACTCTCGGTCATCTCCATTCGGGACTTCGGAGAGACTTTTTCTGTTGGGCTAGACATATCGAAGACCTTCGATAGAGTCTGGCTCAAATCCCTTATTTCCAAACCAACTTCCTACAGTTTCTATCCCTCCATCTGTGCCTTTGTCTCTAATTTCCTTTCCGGCCATTCCATAGCTGCGGTTGTGGACGTCCACTGTTCACTTCCTCAACCTATCAACTCCGGTGTTCCTCAGGGTTCTGTCCTATCTCCAATTCTCTTAATTTTATTCAATAACGACCTTCTCAGCTGCACCTCCAGCCTCATTCCCTCATATGCTGACGACTCTACATTTCACTATGCAACTAGACTTTCTCAACAATATACAGAGCAGGAACTCCGAAACTCACGTAAGGAGGTCATAGATCACCTATCTTCTGATCTTTCTACTATCTTTAACTGGGGCAGAGAAAACCTTGTTACTTTCAATGCTTCCAAAACCCAATTTATTTATCTGTCTACTCGTCACCCCCTTTCAGAAAACTATGACCTACTCTTCAACAACATACAAATTAACCCTTCATCTTCTCTTAATATTCTTGGTGTCTCTTTTTCTTCTGATCTCTCTTGGAAAGTTCATAATATTATTACCACTCTAGCTAAAACAGCTTCCCAGAAGCTGGGTGTGATCAACCGCCTCCAGGGGTTCTTTACCCCTGCGCAGCTTCTTGCTCTGTACAGTGCGTCCATGTATTGAGTATTGTTCACACGTGTGGGGAGGATCCTCTCACACAGCGGGGCTTACAGATATTTCTCGATTGAACAGACCGTACCTTCCCAGCATCCGTGTTGGTCTGTATGGTTCTCTACTTGCTATGTTTGTCATTACGATTCCTCAAAACCTTAAAGGGAGACAGACCGTTTTGCTGGACCCCCTTCTCCGTAATGTTTAGCCCCACTAGTTTTGAGATTTTAAGACGTTGGTTCCATTAGTTTGGGGATTTTATGACCTTTTCACCCCATTTCTTTGTCAATATTAGGACCCTTCGTGCCATTTTGGTGTAGATTTTTTCCTGGTGAGCGATAGCGACCCTGTAATCTTAGGAGGAATCGGCCTTTGGTCGGGAAATTTTTCTATCAAAAAATGTACAAATCTATCTAGGGGGTGTTTTTCTAAGCTTGATGGAGGTCTAGGGAGGAAACTAACAAAATATATGAATAAATGAATTAATAGACCAAACAAACAGCCACTGTCCCCTTGAGAACTTATACCCAAAGTTATATATCTATCAATTCATCTATCTATTATATCTATATATCAATCAATCTATCTATATCTATGTATCTATGATCTATCTATCTATCTATATATATATATATATATATATACTGTAGATAGATAAATAGATAAATAACTCGTGGCATAAGTTCCTAAGGCTTTGAGAAATCGCATTAACAAACATATACAATAGATAAACATACACACCAATAATGATGATCACACATACACACCAATAATGATGATCACACATCTCAGCACGGCAACCACCGTGTGTATAGAATAATAACAGCAAGGCAGGTACACACTCATGATTACATAATCTCTGCCGAACTCGACTGTGATAATAACGTTGATGAAAATATTATCAAGTTCTTTACTTAAGGGGAGGCACTTGTTTTTTCGGGACCTCCTTCTCCCTCATGTTTATCCCTATTAGTTTTGACATTTTAATACGTTCGCCCCATTAGTTTGGCGTTTTTCAGACCTTTTCTACCATTTCTTTGCCAATATTAAGACCTTTCGTGCCATTTAGGTGTCAATTTTTTCCTGGCGAGCGAAAGCGAGCCTGTATTGTAAGAGGAATCGGCCTTCGGCCGGGACATTTTTCTACCGAAAAATGTACAAATATATATCGAAGGGGGTCTTGGGTTTTTTTTAAAAATTTGATAGAGGTTAAGAGAACAAACTAAATCCCCTCCTTAAACCATTGAGCCGAACCAGTAATTCATGCTGCACAATACCGTGTGGGTCCCCTTAACTTGTAATGCAAAAGTAATGACTAATTATAAATTTTCCTCTTTCAAAATTCCAACTACTCAGAGCTTTCCTATAGGTAAGCTCCTGAGCAGTTGCGGTCAGAAATGTAGGAAGTAGAAAAACTAATGATCAGGTAAGCAGGTAATTAATGTGATTAATTGACGTTAAGAGATAGATGATGTCAGGTGGTGGCCTAATGGTTCTCTCTCGTGAGACACTCGCGTTTTCTACACAAGTTATATAATGTTTTCCAGTATTTGTTGGATTAAGGGAGGTATTTTTTTTTTTTTTTATCTTTCTCTTCTTTTCTCTCTTTCCCTGATTTGTATCCATTTGGCCCCATTCAGTCAACTGTTTTAAGACGTTTATCCCCATCCAGGTGTCGATATCTTCCTGGCAAGCGATAGCGAGCCAGCATTGTATTTTTTTTCTATGTGAATGAGGGAGGCAAAAGGCATAACTGCCTGCAACGAGTGCCTCCCCAGATTTCAAAGAGTGACAGGGCAAAAATCAAGGGACGTTCGAGCTAAAATGCCTGGACACACGGAGTTTGAAGCAATTTAAGTCATTGGAAGAGGGAAAGACTGATTCTGGGAGAGTTCCAGAGCTCAGCAGTTGAATAGAAGAAAGTCTGAGAATAGCGTTTCACTCTTGGGTTGGAGAGTTGCACAGAGTAGGGGTGGGATTGTGTTGCAAGGCAGGTACTACGTACCCTACGTAGAGGAGGTGGTAATACACTGGGAAAGCTCCGAGGAACACTGATTATTGTAGTAGCGATAGAATTGTGAGAGAGATGCAACATTGCGGCGAAGAGAGAGAGATTGGAGAGAGTTGGTGAGTGGACGGGAGTTAATGATACAACAGGCTTTCCTTTCTACTTTATCTTGGAGTGCGGTGTGAGAGGATCGTCCCCACACATGTGAACAATACTCAATACAAGGACGCACTGTGCCCCTGTACAGAGCAAGAAGCTGCGCATGGGTAAAGAACCCTTGAGGCAGTTGAGCACACCCAGATTCTGGGAGGGTGCCTTAGCGAGACTGGTAATATGGTCTTTCCAAGTGAGAGAAATCCGGCTTCGCTAGAGACAATTTCTATCGATTTTTTTTTTTTTTTTAGCTTGCTGTCAAAAAAAAAATATATATACTGTATATGCTGGCTTGCTATCGCTTGCCAGGAAAATATTGACACCTGGATGGGGGTAAAGGTCTAAAACAGTAGGCTGAATGGGGCCGAATGGATACTAGTCAGGGAGAGAGAGATAAAAAAAAAAGCAGGTGACCACCCTTAAAATTAAAATTTAAGTATTTGGTGACAAATTGAATTGAGATGTATGATCTGTACAAGTATGTGGCGATAACAGAGATATTTTGGATAAATAATATCTCTGTGTAGCGAGGAAAAAAAGAAAAGAAGGAAAGGGGGATTGGGCCTGAGTATATAGATAGATAGATAGATAGATAGATAGATAGCGAGACCCATAGCAGTAGAGGGTAGGGTCACAATGCAAATCATCTCCTCATCCAAACATCTGGGATTACTATTTAGTATTTACAAAATGTTTGTGTTGTTGATATATATGCCCAAGAACGAAGTTCAAGATACGCAAGACAGTGGTGCTTTCTTTCTTGAAATTCTTGTTATACAGTAAACCCTGGGGATTGGAGTCAGAAGGTGAGTATAGTGGCACAGGCCCCTCATGATTGATTGATTGGTAATGGTGACAACAGCAGAAGTAACAGAGCTGTGGTATTGGTGACAACAACAAC
>JBAKBP010024001.1:0-35959 GCA_037953745.1 Lithodes maja
GTGTGTTCCATGATCAGGTTGCCTAGAACCTTTGAGATTCTAACATCCCTTGCCCTCTCTCCCAATTTCTCACGGTTGCACTCTTTCTCTCTGACGACATTACTCTCATTTCATTCTTCTCTCTATTTAAATGCATACCCTTCCCTTGAGGTCCTAAAGGAGTTTCAGCACTCACCTCTCGTATTACTCTTAGGACAAGCATATATTTACATGTATTAGATTTAAGGGGTTAATGTGAACAGCGATCTTCTTGATGAGGATAGTTGGTGAACGTTCTACATGTTCACGAGTTATATGCCCAGCTCATCATCCAATTTGTGACTAGACTAGTGCCATGTGTAAGAGCCCGACCATGCCCAGGAGTTGTCTGTAGAGGGGCGAGGACTTAGCCTTGATTTGCCTACCGAGCCAGGAGCGAGTGCAGTACCAGAGACTACAGCTCGCTTGTAGTGCCGGTATAGTAGAGTAACGTAATTTATCTGTCCTTGTGTTCTCTACAGTCTTTTCCTGGGTTCTCGCTTTCGGTGCTGGGACTCGTTGTTCCTGTGACTTGGCCTGCTAGCTAGAACACATGGGGATGATGAGTGGGTGATATCTTTATTTTTACTATGCATTGCAGCTCTCTTTAAGTTTATGTATATAACACTTTACAATACACATTACTCACACACAAGACAACACTATTAATACTTTCATGTATCAATTAACTGCACTGTCGTTTTGCTGCTGTGTCCGGAGTTCCGTTGCGTAGGGCGCATACGGACTCAGAGGGGAGACAGAGTGAGAGAAGCGAAGTAGCCTATGCGGTAGTAGGCTACCGGCGCAGTACTGTTGCCTGCAACCTTTTAGTTATTCCAAGTATAGATTCATTATTATAATAAGTGACTACTATTTATGTTCCTTCCATGTGTATTATTAGGTATCTACTGGATCATGAACATCTTATATGCTACATGCTAGTGCATGTTAGTAGGGGACAGTTATTCTAGTGCACGCGCTTTCAAGTAGGCGTGTACATTTGTCATTTAGCATTTCACTGTCATACCTTTAGCCTGCTTCTATTCTACATTATTAGAGGCTTAATATTAACGTAGTTTCTTGAGTATTGCATTTCTTTAGTAATAACGTAACCTATAAATGTCTGAGGGAGTTTAGCCTCATAGCCTACCCCTGTTGTACACTTTCGCCGAGTTAAGGTACCTCGTTACCATAGACGATAACTCTGTAGGGCGTTGGTGCTTTTGTTGTCTGGAGCATATAGTATTTGGGACTGGAATCGAGCGTGTCGTTGTCACATAAGCCATTTCTGTCATACGATCAAGAATCCCGAATATGTATTGCCGATCCAGCCGTAACAGGAGTCATCCAGTCTCTTCTGATAGCTCAGGAGAGCTGGATGGTGTCCGCATCTCAGCCTGGCCAGGTGGACTCTGTCCTCGCGAGGCAGGGAGGATTCGGAAGGATGGATTTCGGGAGGTCGTGCATGCAGCTGCGTGTTGTCTGTGAGTGAGTGGATGGATCGGTGAGATATATGAGTATGGATGTACTTCTGGAAGTTGGTTCGGGGTGGGCAGGGAGGGAGAGAGGACAATAATTGTGTGTGATACCGTGTGCTGGGTGTTGTTTTGATATTTCTAGGTGTCTGTGGGTGTGTTGCCATGTAGTTTAGTGGGTGGTCTTGGTTCGTGGAGGCTGCTGCCAGGAATTGAGTGCCTCTCATGTCCAGATGGTCTTTGACACTGAGGATTTTGGTTTCTTGATGGTTTCTTGATGGTATCTTAGTTGTTAGTTGGCTTGGCAAATAAATTAGCTGTACATAATTAAATATTATGTTGATTATTATATTGTACCTGATTACTACGGAAGGTCCAACTTAACCCTTCCTACCCGGGCTGCCTTTGGTAAGGACAGCACGAAAGAAGGGCAGCTACCCGGTATGCCTTATCTAAGGCATGAGCTTAATAGCCTAATTAAGCTTGGTCCGAACGCCGTACGTACGACCTATGTCAACAAACCCAAGCGTTCGTCCCCGCACCTCCCAAAACAAGAAGGAGAAGACTCCTCAATGTTATTGTTCTGACGTCATGACGAAATTAGTGTCTAAAATGCCCCATATTGGCAACATCTCTGCAATATTGGCTCCACTGAAATCGTCATCACAACTGAACCAGTTGACTTACAGAGCTCTACTAAATGCCAAAATACAGATTGAAAACCGCACTACGATTATAGATGAGTGGGAAAGTTCTAGCAGTGAAAATAAACATAAATACGGTAGCCTAGGCCTAGACGTTTTTCGCCATATCGCCCGGGTAGGGGCGACTGTCATTAGCTAAGACAGCCCGGGGAGGAAGGGTTAAGGGGAGCGTCCGCCATGGGGTATTAGAGGTGCAAGTTGAAAAATCCGAAATTGAGATTTTCACTGCTCCCGTGAGGGCAACACTCTAGGCATCTCCTGGCAATATTTTAGACTCGTAAATACAGCCCCCCCCCCCCCCCCCCCGGGTAATGGATAAATTTAGTTTTTCGCCTTTTTCTCAAAACTATAATTATTCGAACAAAAAAACTAAAAACTTTCGTAATTTTGGTCCGATTTTAATAAATAAAAAAACATTGGAAAGAGGAGAGTAAATGCAGTAGAATGTACTGAGGAATTTTTGATAAACCCATAACTTTCTTGACAGGAGGCTTGAAACAGTTTAAATATATAAAAAAACAAAAAAAATATTAATAAAAAACTATAAGGTGTATCAAATATGCCTCTGTACATTTTATTGCATTTGTTCTCTTTCCAATGGTATTTTTTTTATGTATCTATCTATCTATCTATTGCCAGACGCCTTACTCCCCTTACGAGGGTGGCCATACACAGAATGCCCCCAAGCGGACCTATTCCCTGTGAGAGGGACAACCCGAGCCAGTTTAGTGAAGGACTTACAGGATTGACCACTCAATTCAGGATCCGTCCGACTCCGAGGCCCTCTGTGTATCTTGTTAGCACTATTTTTCTACAGTGGTGTCCGGCTAATCCATCCACTAACCTGCCTTACCCTTAGGTAAGCAGTACGGATTTGTATCAGGTTTACTCCCCTAGACAGGTTGCCAACCAAGGCTGACGAGTCCCATCCACCCGGATTTGTATAAGGTTGTCTCCCCTAGATGAGTTGCCGACCAAGGCTAACGAGTCCCATCCACCCGCTTTTTTTATGTAGATTGGACCAAAAGTTTTTTAGTTTTTAGGTTTTGAAAATTTGGCCAAAATGCGAAAATCCGAGGTAGCGAAAAAACTATTCATCCGAATTTATTCATTTTTGGATATGTTGTTCCTAGAAGTGGTATCTATCACCTGTAAAAAAAATGAACATGATCGGACCATTTTGAAATACATGGCGGACGCTCCCCTTAAGCTGAAGAAATCGACAAATAGTGCCTGGAATATCATAAATATAATTATTGTATTATTTTAAAGAACATTTCAGACTTACTCTTTGACTACAGTGCATCAATTCCTTCCTTGGTCGAGTAATATGGTTTACAATTTATGAAAATATAAAACTAAACAGTCACTATACTACTAAAATCCAGAGATACATTTTATGTGCACTATATAAAGTACCGTAAAATGGGGTAACTTCGGACATTTTTCGAGTTTTTTTAACAATTGCTCCTGAGTGTAAACACATTATAGAGATTTAACTAGGTCAAGTGATGTATGGTGATAGTGCGCCGTAATCCAGAAAGCCTCCTAAAATTATCCCCCATAATAAGAGAGCTATCCTTATCCTAAATGATGTCCGAAGTTTGCTTGAAATGTTGAAAACTTCGGACATGTATGGATAACTTTGAACATAGGTGATTTCTTATGGAAAATGATTGCCAAGAAAGCTGGGATAACTCCGGAAAAACGGAGGAGAACTTCGGACGTACGTTCGTGGCCTTATTTCATTCATTTTTCGGCTCCTACTATTTTATATGAATATTTTATATGAATATTTTATATGAATATTTTATATGAATATTTTATTATTGCTGCTTATTCCTGTCCGATGTTTAAGTGGAAAATGCACAGTCAATACTTTTAGGCCTGTATAATCAGTATAGGAGGGGGATATATACGATGTTTAACATATATTCTGTTTGGATCTGGTCTCGTTAGGCAGGGAGCTCACTCTTAGAAAATATTGAGCAGGAAAAATTAACCAATGCTGTCTAATCAATAACTCGAAATTTAACTAGGCCTAGTAAAAATATATAGGTATGTATACTATATCAATGCATACACACTTTTATGAATTTGAGCATTTTTATAGGTATAACGTATGTGTTGGTGTTTCTTTCGGCAGATAAAAACAAAAATTTGGACAAGATATATATGCCTCTCCTATCTATCTATCTATCTATTGCCTGACGCCGTGATCCCCGAAGGGGTGGCCACGAACGAACCGCCCCCATGCACCTCTGTCCCCAGTCAGTCGACGCCCCTCCCCCCAACCAGCACCGCCTTCATTCATGCAGTTCCTCACTCCATCCTTCCACCTCATATTCGGTCTACCTCTCCCCCTCTGTCCCTCCACCTCGCTCTCGTACACCCTCTTAGTCATTCTCTCGCTTTCCATACGTTCCATATGGCCGAACCATCTCAAGTTGTTCCTTTTCACACTTTCCAGCACATCTACCTCCACACCACACCTCCTTCTTACTTCCTCATTAGTCTGTCTATCCCTCCATGTAATTCCGCACGCACTCCTTAAGTAATTCATTTCCACTGCTCTCACTCTTGGTCTGAGTCTCTCAACCAACGTCCATGCTTCGCTTCCGTAAGTCAGTGTCGGGATTACCACACTGTCATGCAAGGACTTCTTCACTTCCATACTGACCACCCTATTTCTTGTTACTGCTTTTAGCGTTCCTACAACCCTCTTCCCCTGTTGTACCCTCTCCCGCACCTCTTCATCCATAGTCCCATCTTTACTCAACACACTGCCCAGATACTTAAAAGAGTTGACGATCTCCATAGCCTGACCGTTCAGCTTCATCTCACACTCTGTGACTTCACCCCTTTCGAAGACCATAACCTTGCTCTTCCCCGTATTTACCTTCAAATTCCGTTTTTCGCACACTGTTCCAAACTCATTTACCAGACCCTGCAACTCCCATTCATTATCACTCATCAGAACTGTATCATCCGCAAACAGCAGTATAGGTAGCTTCCACTCAATTCCCTCCCTTTTCAGCGATACACCAACATCCACTGCTCTTGATAGTATTTCTTTCATAACTCCATCCATATATACAGTAAACAACCACGGGGACATCACACACCCCTGTTTCAAACCAACATTCAGGTCAAAGAACTCGCTCTGCTCACTCTCCACACGTACTGCCGCCTTTGCACCCTCATACATGCTCTTCACTGCTTTCAGCAACTTGCCCTCTACTCCGTATATTCTAAGTACTTTCCACAAACCTTCTCTATCCACTCTGTCATAGGCCTTCTCCAAGTCCATAAAGGCAACATACACCTTTTGTTTCTTCTCCAGATACTTCTCCACAACACAATTCAGGGTAAAAATCTGATCTACACATCCTCTTCCCTTCCTAAAGCCTCCCTGCTCGTCGCCTATCCATTTCTCCGTTCTCACTCTCACTCTCTCAATCACTACCCTACTGTATACCTTCCCTACTACGCTTAGAAGACATATTCCTCGGTGGTTACCACACACTCCTCTTTCCCCTTTGCCCTTATATAGGGGGACTATTATGCCAGTCTTCCAGTCATCGGGTGCACTCCCCTTCTCCCATGCTAGTTTGCACATTTTCCATACCCATTCTATCACTATCTCACCACCATACCTCAACATTTCCCCACACACTCCATCTGTTCCTGGTGCTTTCCCCAACTTCACTCTTTTCATGGCTTCCCACACTTCTGACCTCCTGATCCCCACCTCCTCCTCCACTACTTCTCTTCTTCTCCCTCCCATACCATATCCAGCTATGTTTGCTGGCTCTTCATTCCTTTCATTTAGCAACTCACTGAAGTACTCCCTCCATCTTTCGACTCTCTCTTGCTTCTCGGCTAGCATTCTTCCATTCTTATCTTTCACACCCTTACTGTTTCCCTTGCTACCTTCCCTAACTTTCTTGACTTCTTTCCAGAACAATTTCTTACTCTCCCTCCATTTTACACTCAGATTCCTTCCAAATTCCTCATCTACTCTTCTCTTACTTTCCTTCACTACTCTCTTCACCACCCTCTTACTCTCCACGTACCTCGCTCGTTTCTGTCTCTCGGAATCTTCATTCCCTCTACTACCCAACCACTCTCTATATGCTTTCTTCTTTTCTTCCACAGCTATTCTTACCTCTTCTGTCCACCATGCTGTACCTTTCACTCCCCTCCCTCTTCTCCTCACTCCACACACCTCCTCACATGCTGCACAGATCTCATCCTTAAACACCTTGCTCATCTCCTCCACTTCCTCCATAACTTCCAGGTCGAACCCACCTAGTCGTCTTTCCACTGCTCTCCTGTACTCCTCCCTGACTTCCTCCTCCTGCAACCTCTCCACCCTCCTCACCATTCCACCCTCCTCTCGCCTCCCTCCCGCTCTCCTCACCCACTTCTTTCGTATCCTAACCTTAGCTACCACTACATAATGATCAGACAGACCCCCTCCAATACCCCTATACACCCTAGCATCCATCACAGATTTCTTCATTCGTTCATCCTGTTACGACCGGGCACTCGGGTACACTAGGGCTCTCAAACAGGACTCGAGTATGGCTCGCTGCCACAACGGAAACACACGATCCCAACCCCAGAGTACTGCCAGCCGAACAAAAAACACCAATACCCTCCAGAGTTCTATCTGCTATAACGGGGTATACAAGAACTCGGTACTAGCGTTTCACAACAGACTAATAAAGAGACGGGAGTTATCTAGTCTGGTCAACAATCAAACAAAGAAGTAAATACAACAACACCAAAGAATAGTGTTGGCCGAAGCCGAAGTAATCCACCCTTGACTAAGAACTTAAGAAGTCCTCCACCCTCTACTTCGGATCGGCACTATTACGTTACGTTAAACAATAGTCCTCGAGCATCGAGCAAGGAATCTTCTGATAAAGTTAGATGCTTCTCGGATACTCGTAAGAAGTAAGTATCGGATTTTGAACAGCAATTCAATAAGCAACACACTGGCAATTAACTAATATTAAAGGCTTTAAATTGACATAAGAAGAATTATAAGAATAGACAGTAGTAAATGGCAAACATATAAAAGAAGTACTCCGACAATGCACTGGCAATAGCCTACTAGGATTGTGCTCGGGGGCCACTAATCTCTAAAGTAGCTATGCGTGCCACACATGAAATCAATAGTGCATAAACAATAACATACATAAGGAAAGCTTCAATACTATGCTGTATCTGCTGACCGAGCAAAGTCTAGCTGGGATGTAGTAGGCTAGGAAACAATGGCTGAGCAAGCGGCTCGTAGCCTAGCGAGGTCCTTAAGACTGTGCGGCCAAATTACGGTAATTGACGGGATGCTCTCTTGAGAGATCCAGATCACTAGTATCTGGTTCTCTCCTGGCGATCCTCTCAAAGTCAAGCAAACGAGTTAGCACAGTGCTGGGTGGCAGAGGCAAAAGCCCTCACTCGCAACACAGTGCTAAACTCACAAGGTACACAGTCAGAAAGACCACCTAGGCTTTCCAAGTCTCCGTTGCGATTGTACAGGTTCAACAAAACCTAATACACATCGGGAATCACAACTCTAGTAGCCTTATCCCAGTCTAGCATCACCTAGATCAGCAGAAAACAGGAACATGAATAATCATACACAGGGAAATGCATATACGAGTGCAACAAACATTAATCAATCCTATTCTAGTTATCCCTTCCAAAATAGGCTATCTAATAGGCATATATCTCGTGAGAACTCAAGCGATAATACTTTGGCTGACTAAATCTGCACCAAAGGGGTCATTGAGGTTAAAAAGGGTTCGGGAAAAGAAGAAGGTAGGCGGTACAGAGAGTAGGGAAAGTTCACATCAGTCGGAAGAATATATATAGTTGCAAGGGATATGAGAAGTCGCTCTGCCTAATGAGTTCTGAGGAAAATGCGGCGAGACCTCCCTTTTTATACTCGGCCCTCTAGTGAGCATATCGCCAACTACTAAGGACCGCCCACTAGCAATCGTTACGTAATATTCTCTCTCAATCTGGGATCGACAAAGGATTTCCCACGCACTGAGAGGGAGGAGGGAGGAGGAAGGAGGGGAGTTAGGCCTACCTGCCGCATGGCGCACTCACTGGCCCCCGTTACACAATCTCTCTCTCTCCTCTCATCATTACAAATAAGTCCCACACACAACACTTATAACTAATGATATAAAATAGAACTCGTTGACTCAGATGAAAACAAAATACATATTTATAATACTTATAGTACAACGGCTCACATAAACTAAGTTAGGAAACTCTACACAGACTACAGCCAAAGTTCCTGCCCTGACGATCCTAGCGAGAGTGGGGCATGACTGGGCGTTCTGTACAGCATGCTCATACTCGACATGCGTCACACCTCCCCCAAGATTTTACTTGCTCAACCCTGAGCTAAAATCTGACACACAGAACCCCATCAAGCCCCTCACACCCAGCGACCGCATGGCACTAAAACAAAGCTGAGATTATCACTAAAACACACCTTAAAAAAAAATTACATTTTATAACTCCTCCCAACAATAGCAAAAGACACAATATCATGCTCCCAGAGCGAGCTTACAGCAGCTCAGCCGTTTGATAGTTCGTGGACTACTCAAACTCTATAGGCTATGACAAACTTATACAATTATCTATATCAAAAAGAAAGAGTTTTTTTATGATTTTTATATTTTAATATGTTTTTCCCGGCTGCACTATAAGGGCAGCCTATTTTCTTCTATACCAAACGCTCAACTCCTGCTTTACGACCCAATACGCTGGGCTACAAACGCGAGCCAACAAGCACCAAGCGCAAAATACTATTCAAACTAAAGCAGGAGGCTACCCGTGTGTTAATCTACCCAGGATCATATACCCTTGAACGACCATCTGCAACCACGTTGTCACAACCGGCAATATGGCGTATGTCCAGGTTATATACCAATAACCTTAGTGACCACCTGGTCAGCCTCATATTCCGATTGTGAAACTGGTTCAAGATCTTGAGAGGTTGATGATCTGGGTAAACTACAACGACCGGACCATAGGCTGGAACATAGACCTCGAAATGCCCCAGCGCAAGCACAACCGCCAGCAGCTCCTCCTCGACAACAGAGCAGCTCCCCTGGGCCGAATTGTACTTCTCCGAGCCGAAACTAACAGGATGCTCCAGCCCATCATCGTCCTTTTCACTTTCATTCATCAGGTTCTGAAACGTTGCTGGTGCATTCTTAAGTCCGTCAGGCATAACATTGCACTGGTAGGCACTCCCGTCCACAACATCCAGCTCTGCTTGCACCATAGGCTGTCGAGCAGGATTTATACGGTAGGGAATTAAACTGAGCCTTGCACTATCTCCAGCCTGCATGTCGGATTCTACCCCGTACATCAGGCCTGGAGAAGCAACAAACATGCGAAAGTACTGCCATAGCCTAGTAAACAACTGCCTTGCACTGTCTCCATGAACAACATGCCCAGTGCCCTCCCACAACCCAGCCGAGACCGCAGCTTCTAACCTGTAGTCTCCCTCCTTCTCCACCTTCGTCCCTAGAACAGCCAGGTCATGAGAGGGACAATCAGTACCACCTGTGCAGTCACTCCCATAGTTCATTATTGCTAAGGCTTCCCCGCCGATACCGTACATGCGCACCCCCGCATTCCTTGTGACGACATCTGCCTGCTCAGCCTCACCGCTTTTAGAGACATGGCCAGATACAGTCGGTCTATGGTAGGGCTGTTGCATTAGACTAGAGCAGCATTGGGAGGCTATGTGACGACCGGGCACATCCACTCCACAGCCAACCTCACTAATCTGCTCAATGTCCTCCTTTTTACCACCACCCATGGCAGCCATGGGTCGACCCTGACCTGGCAACCATGCCAAAGCCTCGTCGCCCACCTTGAACCACCGAAACAACGAGGCTAACGGTCTTTTAACATTCACGTGACCTGCCCGCGGAACATCTCGCACCGTCCGAGTTGTGAGACTCAGGGGCTCGGCACGACCAGTGGGGTATGAACCGAGCTGGTGCTGGAGTGCTGCACACTGCTGCTCAGGCAGGTGCTCTAGCGCTTCCACAGCCACCAGACTCGTGTCCCCCGCCCACTGCTTCGCCGAGACATGACAATCCCTACTCTCCTCCTGTGCCCTACTGCCCCCCTCTCCTTCTCCACCTTGGCCGCGGCAGACCAACGCAGGGACAGCAGGCTGCTCAGGTGGTTGCCTCACAAACTCCTCCAACAGGTTCACATGACATGCCTCCCCATCCTCGTGTTTGATCTCGACAGCACCATTACCACACTTCTGAACTTCCGGATCCTCCAACTGCAGTTTACTAATATCTGAGGGAACCAACCTGTCTAAATGCTTCCGAAGCAACCCAAGTCCTTCCCCAATATCAAACTGAGCAACCCTTTTTTCTCTCCGTGTGCAACGTTGCTGCCTCGGAGTCTCTTCCTGCCCTACCTCCTCACTAGCTGTGACAGGTCCTGGGGCCTCTCCAGACTCCAACATAGGTGCCAATACTGAATCATCCAGGAGAGCCGCTGAGTCAAAACTCTTAAAACCAACTCCAGCTTTAGCCTCCTCCTGTTGATCGTTCCTCTGCTGGTCTGAAGACGGAGGACTAGGCTGTGACACTTTAGCTGCCCGAGCTCGGGTGACAACACACGCCATGGGTTGTGTCTGGCACCGCTCGACCCACTCTTGCTCTTCCCCACTCACGTCGGCCGGCCTCTCGGCAACGACTAAGGGTAGAACCTCCGAAGCGGGCATTGCAAAGTCGTTGCCGAGAAGAAGGTCGACGCCCTCCACTGGCAGTTTCTCCACAATCCCGACATCCAATTCACGTGCCACACCATCCACCTCCAACTCCAACCGCACCAGCGGGTATGACCGAGTTGCATTAATACCCTGCACCACTACCACCCGAGCCGCGTTTATAGGGTAGCCAGTCAAGTTATTCATCAGAGTCTGGGAAGCACCTGTATCACGCAAGACCTCTACTCCATGCTTGCGCCCCGCCCACATCACGCAACCCCGCCCTCTATGGTCGCAAAAAACATCCTGAGCAGGGTTCGAGCCTCCCAGGTGCTTCTGCATTGGCTGTGCCTCAGCCTCTGACGAACTGCCCCGGGCAAACTCAGAAGACTTCGGAGACACACCAATGTTGCAGGCCAAAGACACAGCTGCTGTAGGTGGTTTGCTAGGACAGACTCTTGCAAAGTGCCCCTTTTCATGACAATGATAACACTCCAACTCCCCCTTGGGCTTCCCTTGGTACTGGGAAGGGCCCGGCCCCTTCTTAAATGGGACGGTGCTAGTCTTGTGGTCAGTCTTGGTATCATAGCTCTTGTACTTGTTTGCATAATGTATATCACTAACTCGGGGGGGTGGGGCGTCACGCCCCTTGTTACCTGCCTCACTACGCTGGGCAGACCCGCACCCACGAATTAGCGATAGCCGGAGGTCAGCCATCTCAGCTGCCTCCTGTAGAGTTTTTGGGTTCTTTTCTTTAATAGTTAAAGTCATTTCTGCACCAGTACACTTATAAAACTGCTCGAGCAGAAACAGCTCAGTCAACTGTTCGGCCGTCTCAGCTTTCTCAGAACGTGTCCAGTTTGTAAGTGCATCTTGTGACGCACCCAGTGCGTGGCAACGCAACCTGATTGTACTCCTTGGTACTCCACTGTACCGCCCGTGTTCTGGCTACCGTCAGCAGTTATGTATATTGAGTGTGACAACTTATAACTATGTTCTTTGTATCTCTGCAAAGGTCTCGTCATGTGCTAACCAGTGGTGGGTTTTGTTTTAAGCCATGTCGAGACCTTCCATTTAATATGTAGTATCAATAGAGAAGTTGATAGATAAGACAATGGGAGTTCAGAGAGAGAGAGAGTTAGGCTTCAGAGCGAGAGGGTAGCAACGCGCCACGCTGCCGGGGGGGTGGTTGCCAGACGTATGGACTGGTTGGCAGCCTTGCGCTTATAGCTAGGCGCGACAGGGTTGGTAGTCCATTGCTGCCTGCCTACGCTGCCTGGGCTGCCCATGTTGTCGTACAGCACATTGCCTGGAGGCTCGCTGCGTGTTCCATGATCAGGTTGCCTAGAACCTTTGAGATTCTAACATCCCTTGCCCTCTCTCCCAATTTCTCACGGTTGCACTCTTTCTCTCTGACGACATTACTCTCATTTCATTCTTCTCTCTATTTGAATGCATAACCTTCCCTTGAGGTCCTAAAGGAGTTTCAGCACTCACCTCTCGTATTACTCTTAGGACAAGCATATATTTACATGTATTAGATTTAAGGGGTTAATGTGAACAGCGATCTTCTTGATGAGGATAGTTGGTGAACGTTCTACATGTTCACGAGTTAGATGCCCCGCTCATCATCCCATTTGTGACTAGACTGGTGCCATGTGTAAGAGCCCGACCATGCCCAGGAGTTGTCTGTAGAGGGACGAGGACTTAGCCTTGATTTGCATACCGAGCCAGGAGCGAGTGTAGTACCCGAGACTACAGCTCGCTCGTAGTGCCGGTATAGTAGAGTAACGTAATTTATCTGTCCTTGTGTTCTCTACAGTCTTTTCCTGGGTTCTCGCTTTCGGTGCTGGGACTCGTTGTTCCTGTGACTTGGCCTGCTAGCTAGAACACATGGGGATGATGAGTGGGATATATCTTTATTTTACTATGCATTGCAGCTCTCTTTAAGTATATGTATGTAACACTTTACAATACACATTACTCACACACAAGACAACACTATTAATACTTTCATGTATCAATTAACTGCACTGTCGTTTTGCTGCTGTGTCCGGAGTTCTGTTGCGTAGGGCGCATACGGACTCAGAGGGGAGACAGAGTGAGAGAAGCGAAGTAGCCTATGCGGTAGTAGGCTACCGGCGCAGTACTGTTGCCTGCAACCTTTTAGTTATTCCAAGTATAGATTCATTATTATAATAAGTGACTACTATTTATGTTCCTTCCATGTGTATTATTAGGTATCTACTGGATCATGAACATCTTGTATGCTACATGCTAGTGCATGTTAGTAGGGGACAGTTATTCTAGTGCACGCGCTTTCAAGTAGGCGTGTACATTTGTCATTTAGCATTTCACTGTCATACCTTTAGCCTGCTTCTATTCTACATTATTAGAGGCTTAATATTAACGTAGTTTCTTGAGTATTGCATTTCTTTAGTAATAACGTAACCTATAAATGTCTGAGGGAGTTTAGCCTCATAGCCTACCCCTGTTGTACACTTTCGCCGAGTTAAGGTACCTCGTTACCGTAGACGATAACTCTGTAGGGCGTTGGTGCTTTTGTTGTCTGGAGCATATAGTATTTGGGACTGGAATCGAGCGTGTCGTTGTCACATAAGCCATTTCTGTCCTACGATCAAGAATCCCGAATATGTATTGCCGATCCAGCCGTAACAATCTTTTAAGTCCCGGGCATGTTCAAGAAAGGTCGCCTCCCTAGTCTTTGTAACACCCCGAAACTTCAATCGATATGTTTCTGGTTGCAACTCGTATGCCCGTAGGACAGCTCTCTTCAATACTGGGTAGTCAATGCAAGACTCTAAAGGCAGTGCATCATAAGCCTTCAGACCCTTACCCGTAAGTCTTGAGGAGACTAGAGCTGCCCACTTCTCCTCAGGCCAATTATGCTCCCTACACTTCTTCTCAAAACGATTAAAAAATTCTGTGACTTCAGTTTCACTAAATGCCGGCACCAATTTGACTAAGTGGGACAAGGACTGTTCTCTTACTTGGCCCTCACGGCCCATCCGAGTCCCTGTCGACTCTGCACGAGTCTTATCCAAATCTATTTGAGCACAATATTTCTCTGAGTCGTACCTAAGCTCAGCCTCGTGCCTCCTAGTCTCATTCTCCTGCTTCCTAGCCTCAATCTCATGCCTCCTAGTCTCATTCTCCATCTCCTGCTTCCTAGCCTCATTCTCCTGCTTCCTAGACTCAGCCTCAATTTTAGCAAGCTCAAGTCTAAATATCATATCTGGAGACAGGCAGGAAGAGGGAGCTGCCACTACTGAAGGAGGGGGGGCAAAAACTGGGGAACCACCATGTGCACCGCCCGAGGGCACTCCAATCTGCCAATTCTCATCACTCTGTGGGAGAGTGCTAACCTCCGGCAACTGAGTGGACGGCACTGTGGGAGTCGAGTGAGAGGGGATCTGGGGAGGAACCCCCCCAAACGCCCTCTCCTCCGAAACCCCATGTCGCCCACGCAACACCCAGGAAATCAGCTCCCTCTTGGACATCCCTATTACATTGGATAGGCCCAAAACCTTGGCTATCAGGTGCAAGCCATAAATATCCACCCCAGTCAGCCTCTCCTCCGTCACGTGGTACCGCTTACTCATAAAAACTCTAGCATCCTCCTCACTGATTACTAACGGCACCTCTTCAAATGGCATCTCTCGCTCCTCGTCAGTGCTAGGGCACGACATACTGAAGTCCACAAAAAAATTCTCGAGACAAAAGTGTTAAACTTCCTTATGCAAGCACTAATTACTAAATTAACTGGAGTCTCTTAAATGCTCTACTAATTGCCCTACAAAAAAAATATTCTTCAATATGCACGCTAAAGTACAAACAAACAAATGTTGTACAACTCTGCAAAAATTTATACTGTTCACAAAATCCTAAGCAAGGTCGCCATTTGTTACGACCGGGCACTCGGGTACACTAGGGCTCTCAAACAGGACTCGAGTATGGCTCGCTGCCACAACGGAAACACACGATCCCAACCCCAGAGTACTGCCAGCCGAACAAAAAACACCAATACCCTCCAGAGTTCTATCTGCTATAACGGGGTATACAAGAACTCGGTACTAGCGTTTCACAACAGACTAATAAAGAGACGGGAGTTATCTAGTCTGGTCAACAATCAAACAAAGAAGTAAATACAACAACACCAAAGAATAGTGTTGGCCGAAGCCGAAGTAATCCACCCTTGACTAAGAACTTAAGAAGTCCTCCACCCTCTACTTCGGATCGGCACTATTACGTTACGTTAAACAATAGTCCTCGAGCATCGAGCAAGGAATCTTCTGATAAAGTTAGATGCTTCTCGGATACTCGTAAGAAGTAAGTATCGGATTTTGAACAGCAATTCAATAAGCAACACACTGGCAATTAACTAATATTAAAGGCTTTAAATTGACATAAGAAGAATTATAAGAATAGACAGTAGTAAATGGCAAACATATAAAAGAAGTACTCCGACAATGCACTGGCAATAGCCTACTAGGATTGTGCTCGGGGGCCACTAATCTCTAAAGTAGCTATGCGTGCCACACATGAAATCAATAGTGCATAAACAATAACATACATAAGGAAAGCTTCAATACTATGCTGTATCTGCTGACCGAGCAAAGTCTAGCTGGGATGTAGTAGGCTAGGAAACAATGGCTGAGCAAGCGGCTCGTAGCCTAGCGAGGTCCTTATGACTGTGCGGCCAAATTACGGTAATTGACGGGATGCTCTCTTGAGAGATCCAGATCACTAGTATCTGGTTCTCTCCTGGCGATCCTCTCAAAGTCAAGCAAACGAGTTAGCACAGTGCTGGGTGGCAGAGGCAAAAGCCCTCACTCGCAACACAGTGCTAAACTCACAAGGTACACAGTCAGAAAGACCACCTAGGCTTTCCAAGTCTCCGTTGCGATTGTACAGGTTCAACAAAACCTAATACACATCGGGAATCACAACTCTAGTAGCCTTATCCCAGTCTAGCATCACCTAGATCAGCAGAAAACAGGAACATGAATAATCATACACAGGGAAATGCATATACGAGTGCAACAAACATTAATCAATCCTATTCTAGTTATCCCTTCCAAAATAGGCTATCTAATAGGCATATATCTCGTGAGAACTCAAGCGATAATACTTTGGCTGACTAAATCTGCACCAAAGGGGTCATTGAGGTTAAAAAGGGTTCGGGAAAAGAAGAAGGTAGGCGGTACAGAGAGTAGGGAAAGTTCACATCAGTCGGAAGAATATATATAGTTGCAAGGGATATGAGAAGTCGCTCTGCCTAATGAGTTCTGAGGAAAATGCGGCGAGACCTCCCTTTTTATACTCGGCCCTCTAGTGAGCATATCGCCAACTACTAAGGACCGCCCACTAGCAATCGTTACGTAATATTCTCTCTCAATCTGGGATCGACAAAGGATTTCCCACGCACTGAGAGGGAGGAGGGAGGAGGAAGGAGGGGAGTTAGGCCTACCTGCCGCATGGCGCACTCACTGGCCCCCGTTACACAATCTCTCTCTCTCCTCTCATCATTACAAATAAGTCCCACACACAACACTTATAACTAATGATATAAAATAGAACTCGTTGACTCAGATGAAAACAAAATACATATTTATAATACTTATAGTACAACGGCTCACATAAACTAAGTTAGGAAACTCTACACAGACTACAGCCAAAGTTCCTGCCCTGACGATCCTAGCGAGAGTGGGGCATGACTGGGCGTTCTGTACAGCATGCTCATACTCGACATGCGTCACAATCCACACATACATAATCAATCAATGACTTTCGTTCCACCACTGTCTTATCCTTCATCGTCAACATCCGTTTCCACGTGTACCTGTGGATCATTCTGTGTCGGAAGAAGGTGTTGGCTATCCACAGCCTCCTCCCCACACATACGTCCACAAGTGCACTGCCATTCCCATTCACCTCTGATGGTACCCCCCACCCTCCCACCACTCCCTCAACTTTCCTATCACCCACCTTACCATTCATATCTCCAATCAGAAATATTCTTTCGTTCTTGTCAAACTTCTCCAGGCACGCCTCCACATTCATCCAGAACTCCTCTTTCTTTCTTTCAAGTATATCCTCTGTCGGGGCATACACGCATACCATCACCCACGTTTGTATTCCTACTTTCATTCTCACCCATACTCTCTTACACATTCCTTCCATTTGCTACTTACAAACAAACATGCACCTTCTCTCGCTGTTCCTTCACTCACTCCAGCACACACACCCATTCCACACTCCCACTCTCTCACATCTGAACCTTTCCATTTGGTCTCTGTCATTCCACATACATCCAGCCTGGCATTCACTAACACTTCCAGAACCTCTCTCTCTTTTGTGCCATCATTCATGCCACTAACATTCCATGTAGCCATTCTCAGAATGTCCGAAGGCATGTCCTTAGTCGGTCGTGGTTCGTCAACGTTGGTTCCGTCCGCATCCGAGGCTGTTCGTTCGTTTTTTTTTGCTTAGATATTTTTTCCGGGTGGGGGTCGCAAGCCCACCGACCCAACCTCTTTAGTCGCCTCTTACGACACGCAGAAGGCACGTGGGGCATATTCTATTCCCTAACCCCCAGGGTGCCTCTCCTAATTTATATATATATTATATATCCAGAATTATCCAAAATACATAAATCGGTTGGCATATTATCATATTTTTATGGGTTTTTGGACTCCGAGAATGATTATTTGATCTTTTACCACCATGTTAATGATGACAAGTATTATGAATGATTTTCATAGGGCAAATAATAACAAACGACTGTTTTGTTCCATGTCCGAAGTTAGCACTTTTGTTTTTAAACACAATCGGCTAAATGATAGTGTTCTAGCTAGAGCGTTATACAAGTGTAACAAATTTCCTTTGGTGGATGTTGTCTCTGGTAATGTTACTACAAAATTATATCAGTCACAACATCATTCATACAAACAAATATCTTCAGGGCGATAGAAGTTTGGCAGGGTAGCGAAAAATGTACATATTTTCGTCATATATACAGTATACCGTATATAATATTTTTTTAGTGTACATAAACTCATGTCAGTTTCCTAGGACTTTTACATGCTCTTCCTTTGCCATTTCTCTAAACGGACCCCACAAAAAAAACAATAAAAAGCGTTTCCATTATATAATGACAATGTCTAATTACTTATTATCGCCGATGTCCGAAGTTATCACCGCAGTACGAAGTTACCCCCACTTTACGGTACTGTAAAAACAAAAAAACTCCCCTATTGACGGCAGTGAAACTCTTATTAAGTCCCTTATTATTAAAATAGATACTGATTTCAATGTCATGGGGGGGGGGGGGGGGGGGGGGGAGCAAAGACCCCCTCAACCCATCATGTATCCAAAGGCAAAACAAATTTTATATTTACTCTGAAAATTACTTATATCTGAGTGTTTTAAGATCGTTGGATAATGGGAGAAATAACATTTTCCGAGGATTGTAACTAATTTCAACTTCTGTACTGTATAATGATGCAAACTACCTAAAACCAAAAAGAAAAACCATGGGAAAATTAGTGGTAGTTTCGGTTATATTTTCCCTTAACCCTCCTGGCCCGGGCTAGCTCTCCTAATGACAGTGTGGCGTATCCGGGCGATCTGGCCTAAAAACGTCTAGGCCTAGGCTACTGTATTTTGGTTAATTTTAACTGCTAGAAATTTCCCACGCATCTATAAATGTAGTGCGGTTTCCAATCTGTAGACTGGCGTTGAGTAGAGCTCTCTAAGTCAACTGGTTCAGTTGTGATGACGATTTTAGTGGAGAGCATTTTCAGGCGATGTTAGCAATATGACGATCTTTTCACTACTGAAACAACGACATACAGACATACAATAACAAAAGAGTCTTCTCCTTCGTGTTTTCGGAGGTGCGGTGACGCAACGATCGGCTTTGTTTACATGCGTCGGACGCACGGCGTTCAGACCAAGCTAAATAGGCTTTCAAGCTTACTATTTCCTGAAAGGACACCCGGGTACCAGCCCTTATTTCGTGGTGTCATAACACCCGGGGAGGAAGGGTTAAACTTTGTAACATAGTGTTGGTCAGCAAAGCAATCTATCTAGGGGAGACAACCCTATACAAATTTGGGTGGATGGGACACGTTAGCCTTGGTCGGCAACCTGTCTAAGCCTCTATGGGAATAAACCTTATGCAAAATACCAGGTACTGTAATTCAACAGAACAACTAGGCCTATTCCAGGCAGGAATCTCGTAATTGAGGAGTAGACTAGTTGTAGTGTAGATTAACCCAATACCGAAGGCGGAGCATTCATTGATGTCACTTGCAGGTGTCAAAGTTGTCGAACTATACAATAGATACACAACTTCTACTGCAGTGATGACTGTACAATGTGGAGCTAGGCCTATCAAATTTTTAACTTCAAAGACCAAAGTTCATAGGCCTAGGAATGGATCCGGTAAGATCCTGTGTAGCGGGTGGAACTGTTTTTCAGATGCCTATTTGCTAAGAAACATTAAACAATATCTTTAACCTAACCAAAACCTAACCTAACCTAGTACAGTATATATTAGTGGACTATTTATGAATGTAAAATGTAAAAATATATTGTAACATTACCAAATTATTGAGATATAAGTACAGGTCCACCGGCTACACAGGATTATACCGAGGATCCTAGCATTCCTAGGCAGCTTATTAGTAAATAAGCCTACAAAGGTGGTAATTAGGCCTATAAGGAATAGGCTCGCACCCTTATTTTTCATTTTTTTCCACCAGGTTTTGAGAAATTAGTGTTTTCATGGTCTTAGTTATAAATCCAATGTGGGATACACGATGGTTGAGGGGAGGGGGGAGGGAGGGGCAAAGAGTTAAAGAGGCATGGGGGTCAATATACAGGAGGCGCTACAATATTGGTAAAAAATTAAGCTCAATAGCATACTTTGGGGGGGTACTAACAGTGGAGTCGGAGGATGCAGTGCCTACTATTCCCATCAAACAGGCGCCGGCACTGGAACTAGTAGAGTTTTCCCATGCTAGAATAAGAAGGGCTATAGAAAAAATGAACAGAAGTAAGTCACCGGGACCGGATGGGATACACCCAAGAATCATAAAGGAAGGAGGGGAGATGTTAGTAGAGCCATTGAAAATGTTATTTGAGGTATCGTTTAATACAGGACAAATCCCGATGGACTGGAGAGAGGCGAACATAACAGCTATATTTAAGAAGGGAAAGAGAAATGACCCAGGGAATTATAGACCAGTCAGTTTGACAAGTGTTGTGTGTAAACTAATGGAAACGGTAATTAGAGAAGGAATAATGGATCATATGAAGTCAAACCAACTTTTCAGTGGGAGACAGTTCGGATTCTTGCCGGGGAGGTCGACGGTACTACAGCTAATTAAGGTGGTAGATGATTGGATGCAAATTCTAGAAGATGGTGATGTAATAGACGTGGTATATTGCGATTTTATGAAGGCCTTCGATAAGGTCCCACATAAAAGGTTAATAGAGAAAGTTAGAAGCTATAATATAGGGGAGAAATGTGTGAAATGGATAGAAGCCTTCCTGAAAGATCGGAGACAGAGGGTATTGGTGAATGGAATAGGCTCGGGGTGGAGGGAAATTACAAGTGGGGTACCTCAGGGATCTGTGTTGGGACCACTGCTGTTCGTTATATTTATCAACGACTTGCCTGAAGTTATAACTAATGGAAGTGAGGTATACCTGTACGCGGATGACACTAAACTGTATAGAAGAGTGAGGAGTAAGGAAGATATGGGTTTGCTTCAAGGAGATGTGGAGGACATGAAGGGATGGTCTGAGCATTGGTTAATGCCTTTTCATCCAAAAAAATGCAAGTACATGCGGATTGGGACCAGCAAGATAGACAAGGTAGGATACAGTATGTATGAAGCGATGGAGGAAGTGAGTGCAGAAAAGGATATAGGAGTAGTGATAGACAATAAGTTAAATTTCTCAGAACATTTAGCGGAAAAGATAAACAAAGCCAATAGAATTGTAGGGCTGATAAGGAGGACATTTGTGTCACTTGACGAAGAAATCTTCAGGAATCTATATACAGCGCTGGTTAGGCCGTACGGTTATCGACCGGTATCCTTAACGAGTGTTATATGCAAGCTTTGTGAAAAGATTATTAGAAAAAGATGGGTGGGTATGTTGGAGGAGAGGGAAATAATTTCAAGCAAGCAGTTCGGGTTCAGAAAAGGTCATTCGTGTACCACAAATTTGTTGAGTTACTATGATAGGGTAATTGACATTGTACAAGGGAGGGAGGGGTGGGTGGATTGTATTTACTTAGATTTCAAGAAGGCATTTGATAAGGTGCCTCATAAGAGATTGTTGTGGAAGCTCAGGACTGTGGGGCGGGTTGAGGGAGTATTATTAAAGTGGATGGAAAACTATTTAATTGGGAGGGAAATGCGAACAGTAATAAAAGGAAAGTTCTCCTCGTGGAAAAGGGTAAAAAGCGGAGTGCCTCAAGGATCGGTGTTGGCCCCAATCATGTTTTTGGTTTTCATCAACGACCTTCAAATGGGAATAGGCTCATATATATCTATGTTTGCTGATGATGCAAAATTAATGAAGCATATTACAAGTAGGAGTAGTTGTGAAGAATTACAGAGAGACCTAGATAAGTTATATGAGTGGAGTCAAACTTGGAAAATGGAATTCAACACGAGTAAGTGTCAGGTTCTTGAGATGGGAAAAAGTAAATATAGACCTTCTTGGGGATATAAAATAGGAGATGAAATAATTAGTAAAGCTGTGAAAGCAAAAGACCTAGGGGTAGTTGTGGCAGACAGCTTGTCACCTGAACAGCATATAAATAAAATAACTGGTGAAACCTATGCAGTGTTGACTAACATGAGAATAGCTCTAAATTATTTAGATGAAGAGATGTTAGCAAAAATAATAGGGACAATAATACGACCAAGACTGGAGTATGCAGCAGTGGTGTGGTCTCCACACCTTATAAAACATAATAAAAAACTGGAAAGAGTTCAGAGAGTTGCCACTAAGATGATAGCTAGCCTTAGAGACCTGCCTTATGAGGAAAGATTGGAGAGGCTAAAGCTGCCAACGCTGAGGGAGAGGAGAGAGAGAGGTGACATGATCATGATGTTTAAGTGTGTGAAAGGTTTTGAGAAGATCGACAAGGGAGATTTTGTGGTGAGGGACGAGGGAAGAACCAGGGGTCATGATTGTAAGTTGAGGAAAGTTATATGTAAGTCTGATGTAAGAAAGTTCAGCTTCCCGTATAGAAGCATTGAGTGTTGGAATAAGTTGGATGGGGAGGTGGTGGGAGCAAGAAATATCCAAACTTTTAAAGCAAAATTGGATAAATGTAGAGAGAGAGACAGGACAACACGAGCTTAGGCTCAAATCCTGTATACTACAATTAGGTGAGTACAATTAGGTGAGTACCTGGAATATGCAAACCAGGTGTGGGCTCCATATATGGTAAAGGATATAGAAGCAGTGGAGAAAGTGCAGAGGAGAGCTAGCAAGCTGGTACCAACGTTGAAGAACGCAGGCTATGAGCAGAGGTTGAGGACACTGGGGCTTCCGACACTGGCATATAGGAGAAAGAGAGGGGATATGATAGAGACTTTTAAGATAGTGTCAGGAAAGTACGATGAGGATGTGTGTGAAGGTATCTTCTTGATGCGGGAGGGAACAAGAACGAGAGGACACTCTAAGAAAATTTACAAAGAAAGAAATAGGCTTGAGAAGGCAAAGAACTCATTTTGTGATAGAGTGGTAAATGAGTGGAACGCACTGCCCCAGTATGTAGTCGATTCCGAATCAATAAGGGAGTTTGAAAGTAATCTTGATAAAGCATGGGGAAGACAAGATTTGAAGTTTGATTATAAAACAAAAATACAGAATAGTAAAAATGTTGCGTCTGCTACCGCCGCCGCCAACACCGTGAATGACCGCAGCAGTGCAAGTACTGGTACTGAGCTGGATACACAGGCATAGTTTGCCTTTTTCCAGAGGATCTACTGTAAGAAACTGTAATGTGATTAACCCTTCCTCCCCGGGCTGTCTTACCCAATGACGGTCGCCCCTACCCGGGCGAAATGGCTGAAAAACGTCTAGGCCTAGGCTACCGTATTTATGTTTATTTTCATTGCTAGAACTTTCCCACTCATCTATAATTGTAGTGCGGTTTTCAATCTGTAAGTCAACTGGTTCGGTTGTGATGACGATTTCAGTGGAGCCAATATTGCAGAGATGTTGCCAATATGGGGGCTTTTCAGACACTATTTTCGTCGTGACGTCAGAACAATAACATTGAAGAGTCTTCTCCTTCTTGTTTTCGGAGGTGCGGTGACGAACGCTTGGGTTTGTTGACATACGTCGTATGCACGGCGTTCAGACCAAGCTTAATTAGGCTATTAACCCGGGAACTGCTGGGAGACTCTTAAGAGTTCCCCCGGCGGACTGCTGGGAGACTCTTATGAGTGAGTGAAAAAAAAAAAATCAACTTTTGACATAGAAAAAAAAAAAAAAAAAAAAAATTTATTTTTTTATTTTTTTATTTTTTTTTGGCCCCTGGGCCATGCAAAATCTCAGTCCTCTACCTCCCCTCCTTCCCCACTTTCCTCCTCTCCTTCAGTTATCACCTATTTTCCCTGTTACAGTATTCCCTTATTCTGAGGTATATTTTCGTGCTAACATTAGCGAGTTGCAAGCAGGGTGTTGTCATCACTGATGGCAAGCGAGTGCAAGAGAGAGAGAGAGAGTATCGATCGACTGTGTCTCAGTGGCCTTGGGGGAAATTGGCGGGAAAGCAGTTTGCCTCACCCATACATTATACAACTCGCGGGCTATATCTCCGATTTTGACCATCCAAACGCTGTTTTCACTCGTTTTATTGTTGTTTCAGGTTAATACCTTTATAATCAACCCATAATAGGTGCATATGGATAAGTATTAATGCTATTAATGGCACAATGAATATTTTAGTGACGGAAACACCTCAAATACGTCAGCACAGGGGGACGTTTCCAATTACCCCCATGCGCACTTGTTGTTGTTGAGCTGCTGCCTTAGGTAAGGCATACCGGGTAGCGGCCCTTCTTTCGAGCTGTCCTTACCTAAGGCAGGCCGGGTAGGAAGGGTTAAGCGATTTTTTTCCAAATTTTTGATGTAGGTGTCACTCCCAGGAAAGTAACATAATACATATTATATGGATATGGAAGTTTTAAGGGTTTGTTTATAATTCTTCTTTTTCGTCTTCTTCTGGGAGAGCTGTTTTGCGTGACTGTCAGTCAACAACTGAGACATCTGGTGGCGAATGCAATGAACTATACTGGTGGCGTCTTGGCGAAAGTATCACCCTACCTAATTCATGCCAAGAGTACTCGAGTTCACTGACACGTGATGTCTATCGACCAATCAGGTGATGCCATGATTTGGAAAACAGGTGGCCCGGGATATAAGCTATCAGTTTGACTCTGGCCAGCTTGTGTAGAGGGTGTGAGCCGATCAAAGCTTTTTCCACCGTCTTTAAAAACACTGAGGCTGCTTAAGACATTTTCGCCTTCCATTAAGTGTAAACTGTCCAAAGTGCAATAACCAGTGTTCCAAATACAGCCGACGAGGACAGCTGGTTTTGAAATACACTTACAGTTTTTTGACATGGAAAAATTCGAAACAAAAATCCACCAGCTGTTGACCAAGATGAGTGGTGATCGAGCCTCCAGCGGCCAGCCAGGCAGCCACTCAAGCCAGTACTTCCTCTGTTGATTAAGGTTAGTTGGTTGGTTGGGACAATATAAAGGAGCCGGACCACAGCTAGCTCGGGAATCTTAATGGGCGATCGCAAAGTAACAAAGTAAAAGAGGAGGTTAGGTTAGGTTAGGTTAGGTTAGGTTAGGTTAGGTTAGGTAATGTTTTATAGATGATTTATGCTGTATGTCGGTTAATCGGTAGTGGTACGCCCACTACTCCTAATCTTACCCTAACCTGTCTCGCCGACGGTCTAAACCCAGCTCACATTCCCTGTTTATGGGTTCGCAACGGTCTAAACCCAGCTCACGTTCCCTGTGTTATGGGTGAACAATCCAACAGTTTCTCGTATTTCACTTATGGTGATTTTGCGATGGTAATTACAACCAACAAAGTATCGTTCATGAAAGTGATAAAACACTGATAATCATCGATGGGGCCCGTAACTGATTGGTCATAAACTAATACCGAATTACCTGTTAAAATACTGTTGTAGTACCGGTACATTTATAAATACATCTTCATCTTCTTCTTCTTCACGATGCACAGTGTCAACAGGGATGTAGCCCCCAGATAACTGCGCAAGTAGTACAAGACTTAATTAAGGTTCATGGCGAGGGGGCACGATGTCTAGCACGTAACATACTGTAGATGGTGAGGAGTGTGCAGAAGACGAGTAACGGTGAGAAGCGGTAGTTGGAGGGTCATCAGAGGTCGGAGATCCTCCCCGTAGCAGCGAGGAACGTAGAGAGTCCAGTGGAGATGATATGAAGATCGGTGGTGTTGAGAGGTGCTCCTCCAAGAAAATGCTTGATGGTAAACTGTCCTCCCTGGCGGAGAATGCATTCCCTTAACCCTCCCGCCCCGGCTACGCATTACATAAATATTCCCCGAAATCCGGGTGTTTTGGCCGAAAAACGTCTAGGCTAGGCTACCGTATCATTGTTATGCTGACTGCTTCCCGCATTCCCGCGCATCCCCAAGCGTAGCTGTGTTATTTACCTGTAGAATGGCGTTAAGTAGAGCTCTCTAAGTCAAGTGCTTGATTTGTGATGATGATTTCATTGGAGATAACTTTATGGCCAAAACAGCCACTTTACACTACTTTTCGATACTTAACAACAACATACAGGCACACACGAACAAGCGACGCTCTCCTTCTTGTGGCCGGAGATGTGGGGCGTCGGTCCAGCCGGCTGTTGTTTACATGCGTCGGACCGACGCCTCGCACACGAAGCTCACAGGCTTTCAAGCAATGGTACAATGTTGTACCACCCGGGTTCCTGGGGGCAAAACATAATGGTACACACGTGTACCACCCGGGGTTGAAGGGTTAAGGCGACCCTGGCACCATGATATCTATGACAATGTAGTAGGAAATGTTCAACAGTTTCAGGGGTATTGCAGTGCTGGCAGTGGCCATCTTGGTGGAGACCTAGGCGATGCATATGAGCCGCCAACCGGGTGTGTCCCAGCCGAAGACGTGTGGCTGCCCTATTGAGAGATGGAGACTTATAGCGAGTGTGCCGCCAAACCATCCAGTCATCCTTGACAGTGCCATAACGGGTATGCGTTATCTGTGCCTTCCAATCGTGGATAAATGTTTGTCGCAATGCGTCGCTAAGGATCACCTTCCTGTCTCGTACTGTGTAGGGGAGCCTAGTGATGTGCTGGAGGGAGTGTAAGTTCTTGGCAAGGGAGTCCACGATCTCGTTGTGAAGGAGACCCGAATGGCTCGGAACCCACTGGAGGGACACTGAGGAGCCATTACTCTTATGACGAGGAAGAAGCTGTAGGATCGGGTGGACAAGCTCTTTGTTGGTCTTAGTGGCGTAGGAGATGGATTGGAGAGCACTTCGAGAGTTGCAGCAGAGGACATAATGACCAGGGGGGAGGGTGATCGTGGTCTCGAGAGCTTTGAAGAGGCCAAAAAGTTCAGCGGTGAATATGGTAGAGCGGTGGGGCAGGCAAACCCAATTTAACATACTTTTATCCATTAGAAACCTACATTATTATTGTATTTCTGTATAATATCGATGTTTATGGCTACAACTTTCTTATAGCCTAGAACGAAACTCACAAGTCGGCAATTATTTTGGTACGATTTTAGTTACTGGACACCTATTTGACAGGTACCGCCAACGATTTAATACATATTTGTTTTCGGTTTCCACGCATCCAACACCAAGCTACACCCTTTTCTGGTGTACGAAACACTAAAAAAGCAATGGGGACACTTTAATAATGATAATATGAGACGAAATATAAAGACAACTCGGTTGCGTTCGTGGAAGTAGCGTCGCTTTGTTTACTTTACGCTCGGAGTGACTTCCTGGTCCCGCCGCCTTGGCGGTCGACTTCAAATGGCTAAGCTTGTTGGGTCAATATTTTGATAAAAACTGGCGTTATAGGGCGTGGGATACAGGACAGGGTTGACCGTTGAGAGGTCCGCCGAGTCGTGTTGTGTGCCGTCTATGGGGAGGGGACCCTGGACAAATATCGTTATAGGTTACAGGTTCTAGGTTCTGTATCTCCCTTAATAGAATTTTTCGAGGGTTGACACTTATTTTAACATGGAGTATAGGTTATATTACATCCTAAATGAAATTTAAAATATGTGAAAATTCTTGGGTTGTTTATATAATAGAAGTTACTGTGATGCACGTAATATGTTGAAGGGGGAGTTCTGACCCCTCTAAACACCCGTCACTTATGTCATCATAATCTGTTGTACTTCATAGGGGGTCCAATTAAGGAGAAAGTGAATTAACAGACGAAATTAGGCCGCAAACTACAATAACATAGCGGGCCGCCGTTTATGGGAGACTTTTTACACATAATTGTCAATGTTAATTTTCTCCCTTAATCGATTTTTCCAAATTATCAAACTTAGCCTACATAAAAATGAAGTACAGTTTATAGGGATTCCAACATGCATTTCAAAATTGTCATGAAAATTGGTGGGTGGTTTGCTTAATATATACCATTTTGGTAAATCTACAGTTATACTACCCCTCCCCCACTACCCCCCACCACCTCCCCTTTTCAAAACACGCCTTTTAGCGTGTTTTTGGATGGTTCAGCAGACGCGGAAACTGGAAAAAAACTTATTTTGATACAAATTTATCACCAACCAGATCAGAGTTTTTCAGGTAGGCTAATTTGTTGTTGTTTTTTATTTGATATTCAGTGTTGTTTAATACCGAGGACCGTCACATTTTAGTATTTTTAACATTAGCCTAACCTAACCTAACTTAACCTAACCTAACCGAAAACTAACCTGTCTCGAGACTGGTCTAAACCCAGCTCATGTTCCCTGTTTATGGGTGCGCGACGGTCTAAACCCAGCTCACGTTCCCTGTTTATGGGTTCGCGAAGGTTTGTAATACTTCAATGTATCTATTTCAAGTCAAATATACATTTCCGCGCATCATCAAACCATACTAAGTCTACTACTAATAATATTAACCCATTAGTACCAACAGAATAGCGACAAAATAGGGGTAGTATAACTGTAGATTTATCACCATTTTTCCTAAGTAGCCTAGACTAGACTAGGCTATAGCATAATAGGCTAGCCTAGAATCATTTTAAGTTTTTGTAAATTAGCCTATAACCTAGCCTAGCCTAGATAAAATTCACTACAAATATCATGACTAGGCTAGTCTAATAATGTCTAAAGTAAGGTAAGCAAGAGTAGACAAGACAAAGTAACAGTGATATAATAGTTTTAATAATAGAGAATATTAGCTAACCTCTGTCTCCTTATTGTTGCGGATGCCTCTCACAAGATCTGTCAAATTTTTGTCGAACATTCGTTCCAGGTTTCCCTTCACCTTCCTCAATGCCATATTGTTAACAATATCCTGTAACTGTTAACAATTATAAGTAACTATTGATAATGATGACACACAATGATAAACAACATAGTGGGCAGCAGGTAGTGACTGTCAGTGCCAGCAGTAGTGGGATGTTGTCAGTGGTGGCAACACAGGTAGTGGGGTGGGTCATGTGACCTGTGACGTAGACAACATTACAGTCTCAATACACCCATCGGACTCAGACAGACCACTCCATAGAAGGTTGCATTCGATAAACCTTATTTAGCTTATAGTTTCCTAATTCGAACGTCAATATACAATATTCACAATTTGATCACACATTTTTGTGCTTAAAGTTATACTAAAAATAATTACATATAATTGTTCTTATTTGACAATTCGGCAATGCGCATGTGCATTACAGCCTAGGGATAAAGTATTGAGGGGATAGTACAGTCTGCTACACCTCTCCCAGCAGCCCTTCGCAAGACAGAAGAAGCTCAAAAAGAACAATATGCACAGTGCCATGATCATTTAACCAGACACTGAACTGTCTACCATAAAGGCATTGTACTTTTGATTATTCTTGAATCACTGTATATTTTCCTGCTTTACTCATTTTATGCGATGTTTTATTTGATATCTAAGACCTATAAGCACTACCGGCAGCCTATCTGGCTACCGGTGTCTATCATACTTAGGCCCTATATCATTGTATGTAGAGGATAAGGATAGGGCTACTCCCTTTGAGGATTTGCATGTCGTCAGGGCCGACTAAAAGAAGAGTGGACACGGAATTTGGAAACCAGTGTAGCCTGTAGGAGAAAGAAAACCCTGACTCATAGTTCTCGTGCACTCTAGCTCTCTATCTAGCTATCTCTTTATATTATGTTTAGGCCTTCGCCAGGATTTGAACTGCAGTCAGTCAAAATGACATCCCACACATTAAACTACTTGCCATGACCACTGTCTCTTTCTCCCTCCACTAGCTGTCACTCTCTTTATACTTCCACTAGCTGTATGTCTCTTTCTATAGCTTGATGTTCCACTAGCTGTCTTTCTCATATACTGTATAGCCTGCAGCTATACCTTCCATGTAGGTTCCTGTACGTACGTCTTTCTCTCTCCCACCTTCCATTTTCTCTCTTACTCCTTCCATTGTACGTCTCTTTCTCCTTCCACTAGCTGTCTCTCTCCTACGTTCTATAGGCTACTAGCTGTTTCTCTCCTACCTTCCACTGTCTCTCCTATACCTTCCACTGTATGTCTCTCTTTCTTCTTCCAATGTCTCTCTCCTACCTTCTGTGCACTGTCTCTCTCCTATAGGCCTACCTTCCACTGTCTCTCTCCTACCTCCACTGTCTCTCTCCTATATACCTTCCACTGTACATCTTTCTTCCGTCTTCCACTGTCTCTCTATAGCCTACCTTCCACTGACTATATACCTTCCACTGTCTCTCTCATATACCTTCCATTGTCTCTCGATCTATACCTTCCACTGACTCTCTCCTACCTTCCACTGACTCTCTATACCTTCCACTGTCTCTCTATACCTTCCACTGACTCTCGATCTATAATAATAATAATAATAATAATAATAATAATAATAATAATAATATTTATTCAGTTAACAATTTACAGAGTTGGTACCACATAGTTTGTTACAAATATGACATGTACCAGCCTTGCATAATTCCAACTAAGGATAGCCCAATAAGGCTGTTAGGCGTATTTCCATTGGGGTCCTTGTGGGATTAGGTTAGCTGGGGAAAACGGGGAGGATAAAGAAATAGATACTTTAGAGAAAGTATTTCTAGGGGGTTATTTTAAGATACCTTACATCCTATAGTAAATATCAGTAATCCGTAATCAGTAATCATTTCAGTTTGGTTTGTCTATTTCTTATGTCGCATTTAGTAGTAGACATAAGCTTGGTGCTCCCTTCTCGCAGCTGTCCGGTTCAGGTGTTCCTTCAGGCTACGTCTGAAGGAATACAGTGTTCTCTTTTCACGGACTGACTGGGGTAGGTCGTTCCAGTCTTTGATGGCGGTGAAGAAGAATGTTTGCTTACCCTGTCCTTGGATTCTCGGGACCTTAAAATTAAACATCCTGTTTCTTGTATTATGTCCACTCCTCTCATTTGCTTTAACAAAATCATTCTTTAAGTACTCTGGAGCTCTGTCATAGAAAATTTTGAAGGCATTAGTGAGCCTGATTTGTTTGGCCCTGTCAGCGACATTGAGCATACCTAGTGACTGAAGTTGTTCCTGGCCAACATGTGATCTGGGTCCTAGGTTCAGCATGAACCTAACCATATACCTTCCATTGTCTCTCTATACCTTCCACTGACTCTCTCCTACCTGACTCTATACCTTCCAATGTCTCTCTATACCTTCCACTGGCTCTCTCCTACCTTCCATTGTCTCTATACCTTCCACTGTCTCTCTATACCTTCCAATGTCTCTATACCTTCCACTGTCTCTCTATACCTTCCATTGTATCTCGATCTATACCTTCCACTGGCTCTCTCCTACTTTGTCCATTGTCTCTCATATACCTTCCACTGACTCTCTATACCTTCCATGCACTGTCTCTCTATATACCTTCCACTGTATCTCTCATATACCTTCCACTGTCTCTATACCTTCCATTGTCTCTCTATACCTTCCACTGACTCTCTATACCTTCCATTGTCTCTCTATACCTTCCACTGTCTCTCATATACCTTCCACTGTCTCTCTATACCTTCCATTGTCTCTTTATACCTTCCACTGTCTCTATATACCTTCCTGTCTCTCTCCTACCTTCCACTGTCTCTCTCCTACCTTCCACTTTCTCTTTCTCTTACCACTGTCTCTCTGTCTCCTTCCATTGTATCTCCTATACCTTCCACTGTCTCTTTCTCTTTCCACTGTCTCTGTCTCCTTCCATTTTCTCTCTCCTACCTAGAATTCGATCCACTGTCTCTTTCTCCTTCCACTGTTTCTCTCGATCCTATATACCTTCCACTGTCTCTCTTTCTCCATTCACTGTCTCTCTTTCTCCTTCCACTGTCTGTTTCTCCTTCCACTGCCTATCTTTCTCTTTCCACAGTCTCCTTCCATTTTCGCTCTCCTACTTTCCTTTCTTTCTCCTTCCACTGTCTCTCCCTATACCTTCCACTGTCTCTCCCATACATTACACTGTCTCTCTTTCTCCTTCCACTTTAACTATTTCTCCTTCTACTGTCTCTCCCCTACCTTCCATTGTCTCTCTTTCTCCTTCCACTGTATCGATCTATTTCTCCTTCCACTGTCTCTTTTGAAAGCCAGCTTCCACTGTCTCTCTCCTATACCTTCCACTGTCTCTCTCCTATACCTACCTCTAGCTGTCTCTCTCCTGTAACCTTCCACTGTCTCTCTCCTACCTCGATCCACTATCTCTCTCCTACCTTCCATTAGTGTGGCTCCTACCTTCCACTGTCTCCTACCTTGCACTATCTCTAGCTCTTTCTCCTTCCACATCTTTCTCTCTCCTACTTAATTTCCACTGTCTCTCTTTCCCCTTCCACTGTCTCTCTCTCCTTCCACTGTCTATCTCCTACCTTCCACTGTTTCTCTCCTATCTTCCACTGTCCCTCTTTCTCCTTTCATTGTCTCTCTCCTACCTTCCACTACCTCTCTATAGCTTCTTCCACTATAGACGTCTCTCTCCTACCTTCCACTGCCTCTCTTTCTCCTTCCACTGTCTCTCATTCCTTTCACTGTCTCTCTCACACCCTTCTCTGTCTCTCACAAAGTAGGCTAATCTCCTGTCTCGCTTATATATGAAATGGAGCAAATTGTAGAGGACTTTGAAAAAGAGAGGCAGATCGAGTGAAGATAGATGCCCGAAAGACAAGCTTGCCTATGCCATAATCATTCTGTTCCTCATTAAATAAAATTAATTCCTCCACATGCACCTTCATATCAGTATTTACGTACTGACAGGATTGTGTCATGCTTATATATACTCTTTTTGAGTTCCCTCTTCTCCTTTGCAGCATATATAGTATGTTGCTCCTTCTTATGGAAGACGGACATTGTGATCCGATCATATAAACATTCTGTATAGGCCTATATCATATGTGCAATTATAATTATATAACTTTCTTTTTGTTTATTAAAATTTCCTTTGAGCACTATCAAGCTCCACATAAATATTTATCAATGATTAAATACATGAGTTATTGAGTAGGCCTACTGCATGCATGCACAACTCTGTGTGATCTGGTGCACTATGTACGTAGGAATAGGTTTTTACACCATACCCGAAAGAGGATTTATGGAGCTCCGATCTTACTTTCAACCATCTTAACAATTTTACCAACACACCTAAACTTCGTTAGATGCTGAAATAGCCTCCCGAAAATATCATGCCCTGGCCGGGAATTGAACTCGGGACCCTTGGTGTTAGAAGGCGAACACTCCAGGAATTGACACCAGCAGCAATTGTTAAGCCAGGCTCTGAAACAGCTATAGTCGGAACAAATGAGCAGAAAGGGCTGCTCGCAGTGTCTGACGAGCAATCTGGTCAAGGCAACGGTCGAGTTCTTCGGAGGGGGTGGCGTCTCCAAGGCTGAGGACAAGAGTCAATCCGATACCAACCCAATGTCGTACTCTACAGAAATTAAGGGGTCGAAGTTTCTGGTCTAATAGCATGCGGCGACGACATTTCCTCCGAACAGCAGTATGGTGAGATCGCGTATCCTCTTGCAAATACCTTGTAGAGTCGTAGAAGAATGCGCTCCAACATCGCTGCACCAGCCATCAGCCACTGCATTACCACACATGCTCGCGGTTGGGAGGGAATCCATTAGAGCACTAGCCTACTAACCAGGGAGGGGGCCAAACAATGATGCAGTAGAGTCTGGATCTCAGACCAAGCAAGCATAGGCTATACGTAGCTAGCCGATGGGTAACCGGAGAGGAGGAGATGGAGCGAGGACTGGCCGCGAGTCTGTATAACTTACCATGGTATAACTATGCGAGAAGGGATATTGCACCTATTGGCGGTTTGATTGCTCGCCTCTAAAACTTGTAGGCCTAAAAGAACCACATAGCCTACATGTTGAGGCTGCATGGAGATTATATAGTCCGTAATCCTTATGAAAACCAGAGCACGGTAGATGGCGAAGAGCTCTGCGACCTCTGCCGCAATGATAAGGTGTTACCCAGCAATACATACTTTTTGGGCCGGTTTTCGTAACACTCCAGCTGCCTGGTTGCAGTGGAGCCCCCAGCTCAACCGAGTCACTAACGGACGGAATACAACTAAGTGTAACTAAGTGTAAGTGTATTTGAAAAAAACTTTAGAATTAAAGCCGGACCCCATTTTTGAGAACGCAAGGTTTGTGCAGTTCGAATCTCTCAGTCGTGAACCACTCCTGACATTATGATCTGGCCTTTACATAGCACACAGTAGGCCTAGTATTTATAGAATTATTTTAAAAATATACTGCTGCTATTTTTGTGAAAATAAGTATAATAATGAATGAAATAGGATGAAAATGGGCGAGAAATTGATGAGAGCACAGGTAGTGGGTTGACAACAAAACCCATGCAGCAACGAGGGGGCTGAGAGTGTTGGGCAAGTTGGGTCAGTAATAAACTTACTCCTTCATAGCATGATACTTTTTATTAACATGATAGCTACACCGTACCTTGGACAAGTTACCATAAAGTGTTCATTAGCACGTTACAAGTTAATTAGGGGTAAATTTTGGTGTTTATCAATGCAAATAACGCCTCTAATCTGTCAATGCTGCTGCCACTTGATCGTCTGACGGGATTGTTTGTTGGCTTAGGCTATTGCATGATGTGATTATAATATTAGTGTACATTGATGTTGATATAGTGACCTAATTTAACTATTGTCTTCTTGTCTTGTTAGTCTGTATCTAGGATTTAAGTTTAATGCCCATAACGTAAACAAAGATTATAGGCCTACCCTTGGTCTCCTTTTGGCTTTTAGGCCTAGGATGAATTAAGATTGTCAGTCAAAACTAGGCTAGGCTATTAAGTTGCAGAAGGGGTTAGCCTTTTTACCGGATTCTATTTTGTTTTTTTCGCCATCATGACTAGGCTAAGATATAGGCCTACCGGTATATATCTATATCTATCTATCTATATCTATCTATCTATATCTATCTATCTATATGCTCAGGCCCAATCCCCATTTTGGGGGTAGCCGACTCAAGACAGAGCAAGAACAGGGAAAACACAAAAACAACATAAAACAAAAAATAAACACTGATAAAAAAACACAAACTCACACACATCCAGGTCACCCAGGAGAAGACCCAGAGACCAGGGTTACCAAGGTCGCTCCAGCAACTTCCCCTGGCCCCTGACCACCCGGAGAGGTTCTGATCTCGGCAGGCAGACATGCAGCGGAGCCAAAGCCACAACTTGCACAAGCCCTCCCACCACACTTCCAGGCACACCCTTCATATTAATCGTCTCCCCGGGCCAGGCGCCTGATGGACTATTATCTAGTCGAACTTGCGCCCGACCCCTTACTCCAAATGACCACGTGGTTCACTTCAACTATGTCACAAGCGGCTCGCTTGGTGTAGTGACTAGCGTCTCGGACTTCCACCCAGAAGGCCCGGGTTCGCGTCCACGCTCGGCGCATTAAAGATTTTTCACAAGCACTGAGTCGTTACCATCCCTCATGAGCAAAGGGATGGGGTAGTAGTACAGGACCCCAATGGAAATACGCCTAATCGGCCTTATTGAGCTATCCTTAGCTAGCTTAGCATGCGCTAGCTTTAAGAACTATTATTATTATTATTATTATTATAAGCATTCTCTATTCACTCCTGTCCACCACCACTTCCCCTGCCTGATCTATAGTCATTCCTCTATCATCCAAAGCCTTTCTTACACAGTCTCTCCATCTCAATGGGGGGTCTTCCTGCCCTTCTATCTCCCCTTGTACCTGACTCTCATATTATCTTTGTAAGCCTTTCATCTCCCATTCGTTCAACATGACCATACCAGCTCAGCACCCTTCTGTCCACTCTGGCTGACAAATGTTCCTGCTGCCCCACTCTCCTACGTATCTCTTCATTCCTCAATCTGTCTACGAGTAACTCCACACATACTCCTCAAGCAGCTCATCTCCATCACATCCAGCCCTCTTTATATATATATATAGTAATATATATATATATATATATATATATATATATATATAATTATATATACCGGTATATATTATATATATTTATAAATATATACCCGGTATAAATACCTGGTATATATATATATATATATACTGGTATATATCCTACAGTCCTACACAATAAAATAAATAGCAAGCAGGCGAGTACTCTACCAACCGCGCTACGGCCTGTGGCTGTCGCGCATTAAC